>PVIR01006533.1:48856-65945 GCA_004026965.1 Petromus typicus
AAAAAAAAAAATTTAAGATACAGAAGCATCAATGCTTTTACAATAAAAATGGGAGCCCTGAAATTAGAGAATGTGGTTCAGTGCCAACTACACTTTGCTTTATGTATAATCACAAGTAAAAGAATTTTTCTTTCAGAGGCCTCCTTTTTCCCCATCTCAAAAATTAGGATGAAAATAGTTTCACTCACTAAGATGATGTCTATGAAAGGGCTTTGTAAGTTTTATATGTAGAATATTGAAGTAATGATTAAAGAATTCCCATGGTGGGGCACATGGTGGCCTTAGAAAAGTTCTTTGGACTAACAAAGCTTCATCCTACAGAATTACCTGAAACTTCTCAACCTTTTGGCTTTCAAGACCTCCTTGTGAAGACAAACCTCAGGCAGCAGAAGACCTGGACTGTGCGCAGGTAGAGAACTCTCAGGAATGTGACTGCTGTTGAGGGAACCGAAAGACGTTGTAAGGTGGACAGATCAGACTTCTTCATTTTTCTGTCCTGGAGACTGGATCCAGGGGAGCGATAACTACTGAGAGACATCTCTAGCCCTTGCAAAAAGGGTCGTTTTGAGACAGGGTCTCACTAAGTTGCCCAGTGAGATTCAAACTTACAGTCCTCTTCCCTCAGCCTCTGGCAGTACTGGGATTACAGGCATCTGAGAAGTGAGAACCAGATCCCCAGCCAGGTATAGTGGCACATGCCTGTAATCCCAGCACGGGGGCAGGCTGAGATAGGCGCGTCAGGAGTTCAAGCCTACCCTGGGAATTGAGGAAGTTAGTGAAACCCCATCTCAAAATGAAATTTTTTTTTTTTTAGGTTTTTTTTTTTTTTGAGACAGGGTCTCGCTTTGTGGTTCGGGCTGGCCCTGAGCTCAGCCTCCAACTCACATCACAGCAATCCTCCTGCCTCTGCCTCCCGAGTGCTGGGATTACAGGCATGAGCCACCACACCCGGCACTGTGGTATGTGGTACTGGTTGCTGCTGGGCGTGAGTGGTATGTGGTTACCGGGGAATCGAACCCGGGCCCTTGCGCTTCCAAGACAGGTGCTGGAACCACTGAGCTAACTCCCCGGCCCTCAAAATGAAATTTTAAGAGGGGAGTGAGACCTGGGAATGTAGTTCAGTGAGAAGGCATCAGGGTCAATTGTTAGTACTAGGAAAGAAGAAAAAGGTCTTAGTCAAAGCATCCAGAGAAAAAGATTCAGTGTCAAGACGAAAGCAAGAGCATGCTTTTGAATAAGCGCTCAGAAGATGGGAAAGGCGGCTGTGATGGAAAGAAAGCAATCAGGCAGGCGTCAGAGACCATCCGTGGGAATGACAGGCCCGTGGTAGTGCAACTAGCTGACCTGCCTGGGCCCAGGAAAGTGGCTTCTCCTGGGAATGCTGCGTGCTAAGGGAGAAAGAAAGGAGGGCTGCATAGAGCCAGGTAGCTGGACAGACAGGCTCCGTCCCACTGAACTCACAGCTTTGTGGAGGACGGTGCCTGTGTCTCTGGCCGTTTCTAGTCCCAGAGCCTAGAACTGTACACAATTCCTCGTCCAGTTACTTTAGCAGACATTTACAGGCCTCAGAGTCAATTTCCTCAGCCTCGCGGCGCAGGATTGCCCGCATGAGCGAGCCTTCCTCCTGGCCACCGGCAGAGGGCAGAAGAGACACGCAGATGCCAAACGCGAAGCCGCCCGCTCGCCGAGCTTCCCGCGGGGGAAATTGGGTCAGTCAGTCCTGCCAAGCGGCAAACATTTCAAGGGAGGTGGGCACGTCGGTTCTCCCCAGCAAGGGCTGTGAGGCCCCATATGCCACCTGGCAGGGCTGTCAGAGCCTCAGGCAGCAGTCACCACTGCCCGCCGAAAGAAGGATGAGACTGGTAACACGGGATGGCCAAAGGCCGAGGGAAGAGGCTGCAAGGATCTATTTGGTGCGAGAATTTCAAGTAGTGGTGCGCCCACCCCCACCCTCCTGCGGCGCGTTTTAGGGCAGATAGGAGGCCAGCCCTGCCAGGGCTCGGACGGGTGGGGCAACTTGCTTCAGAGGGAATCTGTGATTCACCAAGAAGAGTTGGGGCTCTACTCAGGCCGGGCTGAAACCATCTTTTGAGAGTTGGGGAGGGACGAGACGCTGATACGAATGCTACATCTGAGGGCTTAGTGGTGAGGAGGCAAGTCTGGGGTCATACTTGCCTTTTATTCTGGTTTTAGCATCTTTATGTCACAGGACCTTGGGCCAGTCATTTCCCAACCTTATATTTTTTTCTATAAACTGATGAAACTGTTTTGAAGATGAAATGGAAGAATGATAAAGCATCCCAGAGTTGTTCTTTCCCTCCAGACCCACCTACCTTCCTGGTCTGGCACCTTGGGCCGGGACAAGCATCTGCAGGTGCCTCTGTGAAGAGAGGCAGCCACCATGCCATGAGTCTGCAGAGTGAGTGCATTCTTGGCAGTGCTGGCCTGGGTCAAGGGTACAGGGTACCTCTCCCAACTGCTTTCTACCAGACCCTGTAGCACCCTGCTTCCAAGAGATGCGGCAGTCTGAAGACAGCCTGTCTCTACCCACCTCAAGTGGTGGCCTCTTGAGATCTTTTAGCCTTGAGAACTCAGGGAGGCTCAACAGTCTGGACTGGGAGGAGACCTGGAGATGAAATGGAGAAAATCCATTCCCAGAACTCCTCTTTCCCCAGGGGCTCAGATGGTTAGAAGAGCCTCTTGAACCCACAGTCAAGGACCAGTTTACGATGGAGGCGGCTGGAAGACATTATGTTAAGTGAAACCAAATACTGTGTTCTCATTCATGTGAAGCTGAAAACATTGATCTCACGCAAGTTGAGAGTAGAACAGCAGTTATCAGAAGCTGGGCAAGACCGGAGGAAGAGGTTAGGAAGGAATGCTTAATGGAAACAAAGTTACTGTGAAATAGTAGAAATAAATTCTAATGCTCTATAGCACCATAGGGTGACTATAGTTTATAACTTTATTCTATATTTCAAATTAGCTAGGAAAAGCATTTTGACTGTTCTCAACCCGAAGTATGCTAATTACCCTGATCTGATCATTACACAGTAAAAATATGTCTTGTAAGATCACACTCTGTACTCCATAATATAAACAATTGTTATAAGCCAACTAAAATAATTTTTCTCAAAAAAGGCCAGTGCATGCACTCCTCAAACTCCGTGTTTTTGTCATGAAGCAGGAGCTGACATCCTCTTCGTCACCACAGAGAAACGGCAGGTGCTGACGCTTCTATATAAGGCACAGTCAGCACAGTGCTCGTGCTTGTTGGTTGTTAATGAGAAGGAATCTTAAGGAACCAATTTGAGTTCCTAGTGTTACTGATTAAAAAGTAAATAAAATAGAGGTTAGCAAATGGGGAGACCAGGAAAAGAA
The DNA here is from genome assembly GCA_004026965.1 of Petromus typicus. Lineage (NCBI taxonomy): Eukaryota > Metazoa > Chordata > Mammalia > Rodentia > Petromuridae > Petromus > Petromus typicus. Next base: position 52,238 of record PVIR01006533.1, read on the forward strand.
AAGTTTTTATCCTTTTGCGTTCTTGCTAGAATCCCTCTCTGTGCTCATTTGGAGAAAGTGGCTGGATCTCTACAGCGAGCTGCACAAATTCAGGAGTCATGGGGGGTGGGGCACTCTTAGTCCACGTCCTCCCTACTAAACTCTGGCCATGGCTTATGTTGGCCACCCTCAGAGGGAGATAGAAAAGACACTCCCAGCCTGTATTCTAAGACTGCAAGGAGAGCAAGTACTCTGAGAAGGAGCAACACTACACTGAAGGATGTGGTACAGGGCAGTGTAGAATTGGAATCCCAACACCACCATGTACTAGATATTTAATATCTCCAGTATCTATAAAGTGCTTACAATAATACTATTTACCTGATGGTACTATACTTTCCAGTTCCTTTCGATCTTAACTTAAAAGCACGTGGAAATCAAACAGACTTCTTTTCCTAGGAAATCCAAACAGTAAGACCCTAAAAGAAAAGGTGAAAACCAATCTATGGGACCTTCCAGTTCAGGCACCGGGAGTTTTTCAGTGGTAGAAATAACCCAGTACTGGGAACAAGTCCCTGGTCTAGCAGATCTCTGCTTCCAAAATACCATATGACTTTATTCTAATTGCTGAACATCCTGGGACCTTAGTGTCCTCCTCTGGTTAATTAGGGTTCAGCCCACTGACCTCGAAGGTCCCTGCAGCCAGCACCAGCTGAGACTTTCAGGGCCGGGCTGGGCCTCCACTCTCTGGAGCACAGCACAGGCCTCACAATACCACATCAGCTGAAGAGGTGGTATTCTGACAGACTCTGGCCTACTTCCTTGTGGAGGTCACTTAGCACTAGCAAAGCCCCAGGTTTGCTGGTTTGGGTGCTATGAAAGGCCAGACAACGGGGACTTTGGTCTTTTGTCATCTGGTTCTAGCCAAAACTTCAAGGAAGAAGGAGAGTATAGAGAGAAAAACAGCCTAGTGCTGTTTTCTATGGGCTTGCGTTGAAATCTGGAACTTCAGCCACCTAGGAAATGATGGAGACTTAAAAGGGAAAAATGGCCAGGGGGCAAAGAGGCCAGGGAAAATTTCCCATTTGTAAAGGCTCAGATAAAGAATGGATCCCATATGTTAGGAGAAGGATTGGGGGAAGAGGCTCTGTCAGGGAAAGCGAGCAGAGATATGCAGGAACCCACTGCTGTTTCGGTCAACAGCCAGTGAATCAGCATGTCCTGTGTGTGGTGCTGGGAAGACAGCTGTGGGAATGTCATCAGAGGGCTCCATCAGGGCTGGCCAGAAGGCTTGATGCTCCATGAAGATTAGATGTGCTGTCGGCTATAGACACCATGGGGGAGCAGATAGGAGAAAGAAGAACTCAACCCCTGAAAGCTGCAAGGGACCCCCGGAGGTGTTCTAGAGCTGGCTGCTCTGCAAACAGCCAGGGGCTGGGTTGGTTTTCCTCCAACAGCCTTTTAATATTTTGATATCACAGCCTTCGTGAAGCACGCTCCAAGGCATTGACTCATTGAACCTAATGACCTTTGTGGTCAGGCAAAGCTGGTGTTATTATGGTCATCCTTGTTTGGATACAGAAAACCAAAGCCACCCAGAGTCACTTAGGTTCTGAGATTTGAATCCATGCCCAGCTATCTTTTAATCTCATATTCATTCCAACTAGGTGCCAATTGCTAGTGTCCACCAATTGCATTGTAACAAGAAAGGACACCTTCCCTACCCCACCCATGCAGAATGGACAAATTTTCACAGAAGTACAGTTGTTTGGAGGGAAAATTATGTGTTCTGGTTGTTGGACCACACGGAAAGCAGGAAAATCGATCAGTATTTGTAAGGCCAAGAGTGACTACTTTGTGCTCCTCAACGTAGGTGACAGGCCCTCCCCTCCCCAAATACTTCAGCTCAGGGCCTGGTATCCTCTCGGTCCCCTGCACCTGGATGCCTCCATTTCCACTTGGTAACTCCACTCCAGGACTTCTTGGTGACTCCTGCAGAGACCAAAACCGGCAGGCTGAGCCACTGAAATCCTAGTGAAGGTCTCTCCACAATCAGATGACCTTGAGCAAATTTCTGAACCTTTAGGACCTGGGCTCCTTTGTTTTTTGTTTTTGTTTTGTTTTTTTTTAACAGTGACAATCAAGTAAAATTTACAGCGTTGCTCTGAGAATTGAATGAGTTAATGTATGTGAAGCCACCAAACTAAATGAAAATATTCAAGAAATGCTATTTTTTTCCCTATAATGTAGAAATGGGGAACTTCTTGGCTAGAAAATATGGGAAAGATGATCTCCGAACATTTAAAACATACCAGTTTAACTCAGTCCTGTACTTCCCTGTCTTATCTCAATCCTCATAACACTCCTCTGAGGCAGGTAATATGTATCCACCATTTTGCAAATAGAGAATTTAAGGCTCTGAAATGTCAGGTTACTACCGAAGGTCAGGGTGACAGTTCAGTGTGAACCTTTGAGATTTTGGCAACAATTGCTTTCTTCTGGTGACTAGAGGATTCTTCCTGAAATGAGATTCCACTAGGTCTTCAGGTTTTTGTTAAAGTTACAGCCTCCTGCAGGTGTTTTGCACCCCTCATGCTAATAGCAACTCCCTCTCCTGAGCTCTCAGACCTCTGTGGTTACGTTCATCCCTCGTGCTTTCCATGTATGTCCATCTCCTACATGAGGCAGATGCTTTGTGAGGATGTGGATAGATTCTTGTTCTGTCTCTGTGTTTCCTCTCCTCATAATTATTAGCACAGGGCTTTGCAGGCAATAGGCTTCTGACAATCGCCATTGAACTGAGGTGTGTGGTAGGCAGAGTCAGCAGAGCAGCAGAGACAGGGCTGGAATCCCTTGAATTTCACTTTAAATTGGGATGATTCTCTCCCATCATGGGGTTGTTCTAAGGAAATGATGCAAGAGATGTAAGACCTGTGTTTGCACGGCTCCTGGCACACCCTGCACACTCATCAGTGGTGTATGTTCTAGCACTTGTGGGTGGAGATTGGACAAGACAGATGGCTCTGATGAGGAAAGAAAGAGGTAGCCCTGGGAGACTTGGGGAAACAAGGACACTAGTGAGGACCAGACTCGCTCATGTCTTAGGGGATGATGGAACAAAGATAGAGAAAGGAGAAGGAGATATTTTAAGGAAAGTTTAGTAACATGGAGAAGAGCCAAGAAAATGAGCATAAGGCTGCTGGGATGGGGGAAAGGGCGGACTAGAAGTAAGAGAAGCCTGGAGCAGCACATCAGGTACTTTATGGTGGCTGAAAAAAAGGAGGGGCTGGAAAAGAGCCCTGCCAACCACGAAAAGAGAAAGGCCAGGAGTGGGGAGGGGGCGGCGATGGCTAAGAAGGATGACATGACAAACCGAGGTGGCTGTGGAAGGAGCAGTGTCTGTCTGGATACAAAAAGAGGATCTGAACGCCAAAAAGGATGAATAATCCAGGCACTGGGCTCAAGGCAGGAGGCAGCTGTTCATTTATGGCTCGATGAGCGCTTGACTAACCCTCTTTAGCTTGGTTCAGAAACCACTTCTAAGGTCATTTGCATGGACGGTTCTTTCGCTAGGGCCTGGAGCTGGCGGGGAAACCCTACCAGGAAGGAGCACAGAGCAGCAGAAGCGGAAGAACCCAGGGCCATGGACACGATGTGGGAGACTCCTACCCCTCCTATCCCAGGTGGGCAGGAGGAAGTTGCCAGACACAATATGGAGAAGGTTTCTATTGGTTGGGCCCTTGGCCTCTTTGAAAAATTAAGAAGGGTCTTCTCTGACCTTTAAGTTTAATCTCCACAAGATGTGTGAAAATTTGCTGGCATGAGAATTTTTACCGGGAGGAGGTGGGAGTAAGGAGGGCAAGATTAGGGGCCTCTAGATGATTTAGAAACAAGGGTCTGGTCTCATCTGGAGACCTAGCTCCTTTTCCAACCATCACTCAGCTCCCTTCTCCACAGCAAGAGAGGAAGAGGCTTGTCTAATGGAAGGATCCAAGTCACTAGGCAGCCCACAGGGCCAGAATGGTCTTTCTGGCATGGAACTCAAGTAAGATTGTCGAAAGCAATTTGTTGACTAATTTGAAAGCTGACAGAAGCAAGGTAGTAGCTAAGGAAACCAAAGTTCCTTCACCCGCAGAGCCTTGAGGCAGACATGGCTTGCCTAGTAACTGGAAATAGTAACAGGAATTAAAACGGGGCACCTCCAGCCAGCAGTGTTGAGAACACCCACAAATTGTGACTGTGTGGACACACCTTGTCTTCTCACCTGCTCACTTCAGTGTAGGCCCGGGTTGGTGGGAAAGGACTCTTCTCTACTCATCATTCAGGGACCCAGGTACCCATGGTTGTGCCACCTCCACTCGTGTAATGGGATTTGACATCCAGCCAGTAGGGAAAGAGTATGGAGACTGTACCTGGGAAGTGTTTGTGGTCAGGTCTAGAACTGGCATGCATCTCTTCACGTGACATTTACAGAACTCAACCTAACTGCAAGGGAGCCTAGGAATCCTAGTGATGTGCCTCAGAGAAGTGAAATAGACTTGATGGCTCATCAGTGAACTATGTCACACAGGCCATTTGGAGGTGGGGGTTGGGAGGAGGAACTGGAAAACTGTCCTAGTTACTTTTCTTGTTGCTAAGATAAAATACCTGACACCCAAAGTTAAAGGAGGAAATGTTTATTTGGCTCATAGTTTGTAGAGGGTTCAGTCCATAGTTGGCTTCTCCAGGGTGACAGGGCAGAGGGACATCCTGGAGGAAAAATATTCTACAGAAAGCAATCAAGTAAGAAGGCACTAAGCAGCAAGTCCAAGCAACCTTAGAAGCTTCTTTCTGTCCCCTTTACATCCCACTTAAGTTACTGGGCTGATGGCTGGGGTTTACCAGTTTATGACTTGGGTTTAGGCAGGTTTTGGTCTTTAAGATTCTTTCGCATCTCTGAGTCTCTAAGGCTGATCCAAATGACCTGAGGAAGAGAGATTGGTCACAGCACTGAGCAGACAGGAAAGGTTACTTAATCCTCATGAGCCTGCCTAGTTCTGGAACCCCAAGGGGCCCTGGACCCTGAGTTATCTGAGCTTTGTTTCGAGGCTTTGGTCATTACTCTGTGTCTGGATGGTCTGAGCCACTGCAGCCTGGGCCACGTGGCAGCATTCTGCAAGGTGCTCAGAGAAAGGGCTGCAGCTCGAGGATGAGAAATGTAATTGCATCTGTTACTCACCTGTCTGTGCCCAGACAGTCTAATGCTACTCGCCTGCTTGGTGCCTGGACTGTCTAATGTCACTTGTCTGTTCCATGACCAGATTGCAAGTAGTAAATAGTTTGATGCCTGCTATCTCTACACACCTTTCCCCAGCTTTGTTTTGAGTCTAGAACATCTCCTACCTGGTTAGGTCAGCTGAGGGAGACCCACTTGAAGTCTGTTGAAAGAGAACACTATCAGTAGATGTGACTGTCCATTTCTGTGTTCCTGGGCGGCTTTCAGGCTTAGGGCTACCTAGTTACTGTTTCAGTGAATACCAGAGGCCCTGGAATTTTCTCTACTCTTAAATTTTCCCCTTGCCTATCTCTTGGCCTGGGTATCAAGCTGGAGAGACAGGACTATGTTGATTCCTTGCAGGCCTTTCTTGAGTTACTCAGTTCTTCCTTTTCCATTACCTCTCCTCTAGGATAAGTTGGCTTTTATTTCCCTGCAGCTGAGAGGGCATGCTCATTTCCAGATAGTATTTGCAGGTGATAAAAGAAAGTTACCAGGAGAGACACAGAGTACATGTGGTCACTGTGCCTAGGGGCACTCATTCAGGTGGCATCTTGCCTGCTGCTGGTACCTGTTCTCAAGCTCAGCTCTTCCCCAAGCATAGGCTCAGGCTCTACCTAACCCCCTGCTCTAGTCTTCCCAGGCCTCCTAGGCCTTTTAAGAACAGGCCTCAGAAGGCTCTTTCTAAGGGCACATGGTAAGGGCACATACAAATGAGCTAATGATAGTCTGCCCTCAGTGCTGGCCTCCAAATGGACCCTCAGTGGCTCCCCAGCAGCAGCCAGATGTCTCTGCATGACTTAGAAGTTTGTCACCATCCAGTCCTCTGTACCTTCCTATACTCTCTAACCAGGCGAGGGTGCTCATCTTTGCTTCTTTTTCACATGTGAGGCATAATGGTCCTGGAGAGGCTTAGGCCTCAGTGTGGCCAAGTTCACACTATCTCCTTTTCATTCAAAAAATATCCTTACTCTGTATCACCTCTCTCATCTACCTGGCATGCCATTTCTGTAGGATATCCCTTGTCTCCCTAACACCAGACAGAAGTGTTTGAGAGGATTTTTTGGTTCCACCAAAGCACCTACATGAGGTTTTGTCATTTGAGTTTCCTTATCTGTCCCTACATCCACCCCAGGAACCCCACTATGCTCTTTTGGGTCAGCAAGTGGAATGGAATGAAGCTCAACCTGCCCATTAGCCTGGGAGACCTCTTCTCACTTCAAGCCAGATGAGAGCTGAGCACAGGATCTACAGTGGATAGTTTATCAAGTGCTTTTCACAAACTGTGTGCTGTGAAAAGCTGCTGTTCCTCTTATCTGATGCACACCCCGAGCCCTCTCTCCAGAAGAGTAGAGACCCATGTGCAGCTGTGCAGCCTCTTTCCCTGAGCAAGCACCATGTCCTTAGTTACTGAACGACATTCCTGCGCCTTAGTGTGCAGGATGAAGCTGGGCTCAGACTTAAATGGCCTCATTATTGTTTTCTGGTCTGCAGAGCAGTGCACAGGACAGTCTTCAGGACAGCGGGTGCAGACAGCTTCTTCTCCCCGCCTACAGTGCCTTTCTGAATCTGGAGTTGGAGATTCTGAAACTGGGACCAGCATGCTCTCCTCTGTGGCTGGACTACTCCCCTGGGACCCACTTCCCACAGCCTCCTCCGTCCCCACAAGCAGCCGAGACATCTTATTCACGGATTTGCCTTCTGTGCTGAGCTATAGCTGTGGCTGCGCATGCTCAGCCAGGCCCTGCCCAGCCTCCTCCTCCACACCTGATGGTGCACCTGGCTGGGTTCTCATCCCCATTTGGGAGTGTTTTCTGCAGTTCCAAGTTGCACTGTCTTTTCTTTTTCCCTCTCTTTTGAAGGAATACCCAAAGTGCCTAAGTCACTGTCAATTTGCCACCCAACTCCTTTCCTCTCCCTTTCCTCCTTCTGTACCTCCTAGAGTCCTTGCTGATGGCCTCCTTACACTGTCCTTCAGCACTGAACCATACTGGGCTTCTCCCAACCTCAGTTGCGTGGGTGTGTTTACCTCCCTCAGTTGTGAGATGGATTTCTAAAAAGCAGACTCAGACTAAGTATGGCTCTGTAGCCTCCCACGTTCCCCACGTCCTCTCCTAGGGCCTTGCCATGGTAAGTGTTGATGCCTTTTCATTGATCACTCTAAAGTAGAGGCACATGAAGGGTTTTGAGAAAGTTGGGCCCTCTTTCATTAGGACAGTGTTTCCCAAAATGCGTTCTATGGGTTGCAGAATGTTCATGAGTGGCATAGGATAAAAATCAACTAAGAGATGTCTCTTACAATCTTTATATGTTAGTATGTACTTTCCAGCAACAAAGTTGTGGGGTCCAAGACCCACATAGGTTAGGGCCAGCAAATAAAGGCCCTGGGAGAAGTACTCAGGTTGGTAGACAATATCTACTTAGCTCAGGTAGAAGACAGAAGGTAACAGGTGAGGGTAAAGACTAAGTGATAGTCAATAATTAAAGCCAACTACACAAAGATGGTCCTGTGAGCACAGGGATCAGCCAGCTAACACCACACAGGGTCTCATTTGGCAAGAAGAATTCATCATCCTTAGGAGGCTCCCTACTTCTAGGGTTTTACTTCCTCCCAACCAGAGTATGCAGAGGGCTTTCTACAATATTTAACTAACAGACCTTTACTAGGACCACCACACAACTGAACCCAACAGTCAAATTTCAGATACAAAACGTCACAGTCAGCTGCAGACTTAGCAATTTTCTGAGTTGGGACTTAAGGCCAAACAGGGAGACTTTCCTAGACAGGACTGGCTAGAGCCAAATAAGTTTGGCTAAGGAACTAGCTTTGTTTGTTTGCTTTTAAAGACCTACTGACATTGCTGCTTCTACAAACAAACCTTGGCAAATGTGCAGTAGAGGCCACCCTGTCTTTACCCTCAGGGGACAACATCATATGGTCACTGCTAGTGTTCGGCGATCTCTGTGTTTGGAAGACATCTCTGAGCATTGATCCCATCCTGTGAATCCCAAAACACCTCATTAACCCCACCTCCACCCTGTGTGGAAGAAAGGTGGAAAGGTCCCTGCAATGGAGATCCTTGAGACACGTACATTGGATCCTTCTCTGCCAGTTACTTTGCATGTAGTATCAGTCTCTGACGTGAGAATACAAGGGCAGATCAAAAAATATGGTATATATTTAAAACCTTTAAAAATTATTACAGTAAAAGACACACTGCTATACTCTCCCTCAAAATATGCCTTTTCATTGGAACATGACACTGCTACCATACTTGGTACTTAATGATATCACTGCAAAATCTGTGGGTTGGTTATTATAGTCCTTAAGAGTAGTTTGCCTAAGTTCTGCCATCACTCATGCCATCGCCCCTGCCACTTTCTGAAGAAATTCTGGAGGTCTTTTCCATGATGAAGCATGGTCACAGACACAGTGAGTGTGCTGCTGCTTGCCATCAGGTGGAGAGGCTTGTAAAAACGCTGCACTGTGTCCTCACCCACTAGATCTGGCATGAGGGCTTTTCCCTAAAATCAAAATATCACGAAAGGTAACATCTTCAAATCAGTTCATGACATTGAGGCAGCCACAGTAGAGCAACTAAAGACACTTCTAGAAAAATACTTCCACAACTGCTTCAAAAAATCACAAGAATGATGGTACAAATTTGTTTAAAGGGAGGGGGAATCTTTTGAAAGGGGTCAGTGACCATGTGTCTTTTACTGTAAAAGTCTTTTTAAAACATTAGTCATACCATATCTATCTGACAAGGGACTCTGGCAGGATAAAGTGGGAAAGTGTGTTAAAATATCTAGAAATTCCACCACCAACAAATTTGTTGGACCTGAATTGTTAGCTTTCCATGAAGAAGGCTATCATCCACTGGGTACCATACTCATGCTTACTTAATGTTGTCTTTGAACTAACCTGGGGGTTGATTGTTGTCATCCCATTTTTACTGATGAGGAAACTGAGATTCAAATATGTGAGGGGTTTACCTAAGTTTTCAACTCTATAATGACAGTCAGAAAATTTGAACTCAAAGCTAAGTTCAGTTCCCTTATTCCATGTTCTTTAAAATTCAGAGTAAAGATACTATTACAATAACATTTAATGCCTACTTCACATGGAAAAATGAATGAAAAAAAGATACTGCATCCAGGCTATGCTGTATGTGGTTCTATAATAAAGCTTAATAATACTAATGTTTTAATTTTGGACAGATTGAAATTCAGTTTTTCTAGCACCATTTATTAAGGAGGTTATCTTTCCTCCATTGAGGGTGTTTGGCTCCTTTGTAAAAAATGAGGTGGCTTAGTATATCTGGGGTTGTTTCTGCATCTTCTAGTCTATTCTGCTGATCCTCAGGTCTGTTTCTGTGCTAATACCATGCTGTTTTTATCACTGTGGCTTTGTAGTACAGTTGCAAGTTGGGGCTGTGAAACTCCCACTGTGTCTTTGTTACTTAGAATTACTTTTACTATTCTAGGTCTTTTCTGATTTCATATCAATTTTTTTATTATTTTCTCTAGTTTCACTAAATATACTGTTGGGATTTCAATTGGGATTGCATTGAATCTATATAGCAGTTTTGGGAATATGACCATTTTCAGTATATTGGTTCTTCCTACCCAGGAACAAGGGATTTTTTCTATTTTCTGGTATCCTCTTCAATCTCCTTTTTCAGACTTCTGTAGTTTTCAGAGTAGAGGCCTTTTGTCTCCTTTGTTAGATTTGAATCCTATGCATTACATTTCTTGGATGCTATTGTGAAAGTAATTGTTTCTCCAATTTCTCTCTGAGTGAGTCTTTTATTTGTATATAGAAAAGCTATTGATTTTTGAGGGTTGACCTTGTATCCAGCTATTCTACTGAATTTGATGATTAAGTCTGTCTTTTGGATGATCTTTTTTATAGAATATTATGTCATAAGCAAAGAATGATGGTTTAGCTTCTTTCTTTCCTATCTTTATTCTTCTTCTTTTATCTATTTCTTCTTCTTGTCTAATTGCTGTGGCTAGTGTTTTCAGAACTACATTGAACAGGAATGGTGATTTTTCACCATGCACTAGACTGAAGTCAAAGTGGATTAAAGATCTAAATATTAAAACAGAGGGGCCAGGGATTTAGCTCAGTGGTTCAAGCGTCCGCTTGGCAAGAACAAGGTCCCAAGTTCAGTCCCTGGTACCATATACCACAGTACTGGGCAAAGTGGCTTATGTCTGTAATCCCAGTACTTGGGAGGCAAAGGCAAAAGGATTGCCATGAGTTCAAGGGTTACCTGAGCTACACAGTGAGTTCAGGACCAGCCTGAACTATAAGGTGAGACTCTGTCTAAAAAAAAAAAAAAAAATCAGAAACACTAAACCTGCTCGAAGATAGGTTAGGTAGAACTCTTGGGGAGACTGACATAGGGAAAGACTTTATGAACAAAATCTTTGTAGTATGAGAACTAGCACAAAGAATCAACAACTGGAATCTTGTCTTATTAAAAAACTTTGTCACAGCAATAAAAACCACCAACAGAGCAAAGAGACAACCTACAATGTGGGAAAATATTTTATCAGCTGTTCCTCAGATAAAGGTCTACTATCTTGAATATATAAAGAAATTTTAAAAATCAAAACCCCAAATTTAAAGACCCAGTTCAAAAATGGGCACCTAAAATGAACAGATATTTTTCAGATGAAGAAGTAAAAGCAGCAAAGAAACATATGACAAAAAATGTTCAACATTGCTGATCATTCAAGAGATGCAGATAAAAAAGAACACGGAGATTCTGCCTCACTCCAGAAAGAATGATTTCTATGAAGAAATCAACCAACAACAAGTTCTAGCAGGGCTGTGGGGAGAAATGAACCTTCCTCCACTGTTGGTGGGAATGTAGACTGGTACAACCACTTTGGGAATCAGTGTGGAGATTCTTTAAAATCTAAGATTAGAGGTCCATATTTCCCTGTTGGGTATATTCATGAAAGAATGAAAAGCATCATACCACAGTGATAAATATCCACCCCTTTTTACAGCAGCACCATTCTTAATAGGTAAATCTTGGAAACAGTCCAAACTGCCATTAACCAGAGACTGGATAAAGAAGATGTGCGTCTTTTTAAAAAATAAAATGGAGTATTACTCAGCCATAAAGAACGATAAATTGAAAACAATTATAGCTAAATGGATGCACCTTGGGACCATACTCATAAGTAAAATAAATAGGGCACAGATGTATGAACACTGTGTAATTTCTCAAGTATGAGAAACTGAAGATATATATGAGGTCCAGAATGTATGATAGGTATTGCAAAATAGGAGGAAAAAAAGGGAAAGGGGAAATGGTGGCACAGAGGAAAGCAAAGAAGGGAAAGAAAAATTTGATGGTAAAAAGGAAAAAAACAGAAACAAAGCTAATGTGTATTAGGGGGCTGAGGGGTGGAGGGGAAGGTAGGGGAATAGGGAAAAATAAAAAAATCAAGATGTATAACATACAGGTAAACATTCTCAATGAGAAATGTATTCCTAATGTATTCCTAAAATGTATCAAGAAACTCAATATACTAAGATAACAATAATAGTAATGTTAATATTTAAAATAAAAAAGAATGACTTGATATTATAAGAGCTATATCTATCTAAAGCCTAGTTCTATGTGTTACTAGTGGAGCAAGTCTCTTTCCTGTCTATCTCTCATTTTTCCTTCTCTAGAACACTGGGGAAATTGCCACCTATTTTCCAAGGCTTTGCAAGAAGTAAATTGGCTAGAATATGCTAAAGTAGATACAACAGTGTCTGGCTTTTGGCAGACACTCAATAATGTAGCTGAATGAGATTCTTTGCAGCTTAAATCTAACAATGACACACGTGAACATGGTGTAGATATACTGATTTTTAAGAATAGAAAGAACATAATCTCAGTAGAGACATTAGTGCTCATTTTTCATAATGAGGTTTTCATAATCACAGGGAAAGACTTGAGGACAGGAAGAGGGATATAATCTAGGGGTTAAGTGCCCAGACTCCGAGCCACAAAGCCAGTTCACAACCCTTTGCCAGCCGCAGGGGTCCTCAGCTGAAGGCCTTGCCAAAGTAACTCAACTTCACTGTGCCCAGGTGCAATGTGAAAGGGTGGGAGGATTTCAAGAGTCCATCTGGTCAGTCCTCTCGGTATAGCGATGGGTACGTGTTGTGAAAGTTCCCAGTCCTCTCTGGTGGTCTTTCCTTCCTCTGAGCCTGGGACCACATATAAATCCCAAAGAGGGGTTTGGATAACTTTCCACCTTTGGTATGTTTTTGTGTACATGACTTTTCTCTTCTACTGTATTTAAGCAGTTTTGGGGTGCACTGCTGTCTGACTCAGTCTACGCTGGGCTCACACTAACACAAGCTTTCCATCACTGTTTGTGGAATCTGTGAGAAAACCAAGGAACTGAAGCGTATTCTTGGGGTCCCGTTCTGAGGAACCCCCAGGCAACACCCTCCTTCATCATTCAAACTCTGGACCAAAGCTCAGTTCCTTTGTCCTGGCTGTAGAGGTCCCAGGAGGTGCATCTGTACTTCAAAGAGGCCAGTGAAGCCATAGGACTCCAGCTGACACCATGCACAACGGTTTATCCAGTCCGTTTACACTGAACCCACCAAGCTGGCCTGACAGATTGGCAGATTAAGGGCTCAAAAGCACCTCGGCTTCTTGATACGAGGACCCCTCCCTGCACACTGTCTGAAAGTTCCCTATTGCTCTGCCAGCACAGACTGCCACATACCTGGGGGAGAAAGGCACACGGCACCTCTAGCTGGGAGTGTCTCTGAGGCTCAGTGCTGGACAAGTGGAACCTGAAGCAGTAAGGTGGGGAGGAGGGAAGAAGGTAAACTCTGGAGCCTGGGAAGGAAGGGTGTTGCTCTCTCTTATCTCCAAGACCTTGGCTGTGAGTGTTTGTCAGAAAAGGAGCCCCTGAGGCCCCTCCGTATCCAGCCATTCTAGAGAGATAACCAGTAATGGCGGACTGCTCAGGGTTCATTCCTCACCCATTTTCCTGTTGTCTCTCCAGCCTCCTCCACTGACATTCAACATCTGGGTCACCCTTGCAAGAGGCCACCTGGGACAGCTTCCCAAGCTCGGGCTTTGGGAACGAGCCCATCTTATTTTAAATGTAGACTGTGCTAGTGCCTGTAGATGCTGGCCACATTTCCTGAGCTCTCTGGACCTCGGCTTCTGGTATTACAAATGTCACTCTTCCAATTTGACTAAAAATTGTCAAAATTGATGCCAGCTAATTATGTTAAGTCTCCAGTAGTACATGGTATATAGCAAATGTCCTGTAAATTTTTTTTTTTTTAGGTTTTTTTTTGAGACAGAGTCTCACTTTGTGGTTCAGGCTGGCACTGAGCTCAGCCTCCAACTCACATCACAATCCTCCTGCCTCTGCCTCCCGAGTGCTGGGATTACAGGTGTGAGCCACCACGCCCGGCACTGTGGTATGTGG
>PVIR01006534.1:0-65499 GCA_004026965.1 Petromus typicus
TCCTGAGTGCTGGGATTACAGGTGTGAGCCACCACACCCGGCACTGTGGTATGTGGGACTGATTGCTGGTGGGCGTGAATCTCCACTCCCAGTATTGTTGTATGTGGTTACCAGACGACCCAGGCCCTTGCCCTTGCACTTACAAGACAGGCACTGGAACCACTGAGCTAAATCCCCAGCCCACCACTTCTAACTTTTAAAAGTCACAAAATTTGGGGGTGTATTGGTACACGCCTATAATCTCAGCACTCAGGAGGGTTAGGCAGGAGGATTGCTGTGAGTTTGGGGGTACCCTGTCTCAGAAAGCCAATTAAAGTTAAAGCCACTAAATAAGTAAGTCATTATATTTAGAAAAGATTCTTCATTTTCCCAACAGCTCTACCATTAGCCGAAGGTTGAGGAAAGATCAGAGTAAAAGTTGAGTGGCGAGCACAGACCCGTGATGGGTGCAAAAAACTGGTAAGAAGCTTGCGTCCTGTGGCTCCTGAGAGTTCACAGGAGCCACCTGCGAATGGCTCAGTGACTGAGGAGCCTGCCACTGCTTGGGCCCCAGGAAGAGGGCAGTGTGACAGGTTGCACCTGTCACTGGACTGTTAGAGCAGTATGTCTGGGCAGCTCATGAGAGAGTGGCCTTGGGGTCCACACCCAGTCCCCTGGGCCTTCTTTGGGCTTACTGCTCCCTGCTTATCCTCTGCCATGTTTGGGGGGGGGGGCAGCTGACTAGATGGAAACCCCTGAAACCAGGAGCCAAACTCAACCTCTTGGTGTTGTAGGTGCTGGATATTATGTCCAACAACTGGAAAAATGGCTACAACAGGTAGTGCGGGTAAACCATGCAGCAGGGACCTAAGGGACATTGGCAGGAAACGGGGTTCGGTTTTGCTGCAAATGGCCTGCCATCTTCCATTTCCAGATAATAGCACTCTTGTTTGAGGTTGAACCGGGTTCCCAGACAAGGAGAAAGAGCGGGGAGTCTGAACACAGATGACATGGAAGTCTGTCAGGTTGATGGATGGCAGTCTATCCAAGTTCAGGAGTGCAAGAGAGGTCCCAGGTAGCCTGACCACACTGTTTCTCCCCTACCTGCAGGATTCATTGTCCCTTTGTGTGTGGTGTCTCATTTCCTGTCCCACATCTTCCTTCTGTTTAGTGGTACATGGTACACATCTCCAGGAGGGGAGGGGAGGGAGGGGTTTTAAGACCTTTTTTTTTGAGGTAGGGTCTCACTATATAGTTCAGGCTGGTCTCAAACTCACAGCAGTCCTGCCTCAGCTTCCGGAGGGCTGGAATTATAGCTGTGTACCCCCATGCCGCAGCTGAAAATCTTTTTCTTAAAATCTCCTATCTTCACAGTTTGTTTCTTTCTTTCTTTCTTTTTTCTTTTTGAGACAGGTTCTCACTTTGTAGTTTAGGCTGGTTCTGAGCTCAGCCTCGAACTCATAGAAATTCTCTTCCCTCTGCCTCCTGAGTGCTGGGATTACAGGTGTGAGCCACCATGCCTGGCATTTATCCTCACATTTTAAAAGGTTTTTGGTGTTTTGCACATTGGAGATTGAACCCAGGTCCTTGCCATGAGGTATATACTTAGACCTGTTTTTATTTCTAAAAAGGGCCTTCTGAAATTTTCTAGTCTAGCTTCTAACTCAGAATCCCTCTGCCTCAGCCTTCCAAACAGCTGGGATTATAGGCGCATACCTCCGCACGGCTGGTGTCTGAACCTTTATCGGTGCTGTGGATCAAGGCCAGGCTTTGCATGTTCTCTGCCACGGAGCTACATCATCAGTCCCTCCTGAAAGCTTTTAGGTCTCTGTCCTCATTTTTCTGAGAGTTAAAGGCAATGACCTTGGAGTGGGGCCTTTTTATACTAAACCGAACGAACACTTAAGCTTTTGGCAGTGGAAACAGTCAAATAAAAATGCACAGTCCAGGGAGCTGTTTTTTCCCTTGTAATACTGGGTTGAACCCAGGGCCTTCACACTGAGTTTAAACTTGAAATCCTCCTGCTTCTGCCTCTGGAGGACTTTCCTAAAAATAAAAATTACGTATAGGTGTGTTTCATCAGTTATTTCATTAATGTGTTGAATTCTTTACCTCCTACAACTTGTGTTTTTGAACCTCTGGACTAGCTACAAACTGTTCTTTTCTTTGGATTTTCTTTGTTGAGGGATTTTCCCCAACTTTTCTTCTATTTCCCTTTTGTTCTCTGGGGATTCTTTTAAATAGTTCCTTAAGATACTGATCTTACTTATTTTATTTGATGTTATCCTTCCATTGTATCTAATTTTCAAGTCCCAATGGATTGACAAGCATTTTCTGTCGAGGGCCAGGTAGTATATTTAGGCCTCTTGGACCACTGAAGTCTGCCGCATATTTTGTAGTCTTTTGTTTTATAGAACCCTTTAGATAAGTAAATGTAAAAGTCTCCTTAGCATCTTGGCCTTGGCTTGCCTGCTAACCCTTGTTCCAGGCTTCCCCAGATGCCCAGGCCCCTGCTGTCTGCCCATGCTGAAGAACGGTTAGAAGCTGTTGACTTAGGAGTAGTGCTCTGGCCAGGGCTTCACTGAGGGGCGACGGAAAGGTCACTTATCAGTCACCTCTCCTGCCAGCGGTTTAGGTCTTTCCTTGTCTCCTCAGATGACCTCCTTCCTGAAGAGTGAAGGCTTGAAGCCAGCAGATGGAAACCAAGTCAGGTGAGAAGGGGCTAAGGATCACAATGCCCTCTTCCTGCCAGTGTGTGCCCCGGCAGCACTTAAAGGCCTGATGGTCGAAGGGCTGAAATTCTGGCTTCTCTCCCAGGCACAAGCCCACCAAGATCAGAGGGCAGGTGTCACCCGAAGCTGCCATGTGGAGAAAAGATCCTGCTTTGAGTATTCTTGTTGTCTCCTCTTCAGTTCTCTTGTGAATTCATCTTTTGGGAAGAAACAGATCCCCTGGCTGAAGTTTAAGTAGAATATGAGATTCACGGAACTGTATCTGTGTGCATTTAGTTTAGTGTCTTATCAATGGGAATCCGGGGGAGGTTTTTACAAGCAAGGCATTATATTGTACATGGGACTCCAGGCTGACAGTGCATTGATAAGGCGCCACATATTGGCGGACAGAAGGGTTTCCAGTTTTTCAGGACTTTAAATGTGCTGAATGAGCAGCATCCTTGGGAAAATATTTGTATACTTAATATTTCTGTAGACTTAAATTATTTGAGGTGGAACTGATGACTCAAAGTGTACTTTTAAAAGCTTAACAGACACTGCCAAATTGCTCTTAGTAAGAGTAAATTTGAATCTTAAGTGATTGAGATTGATTCTTCCTACTCTAAAACTCTGATCTTTCACAGTCTGGTGGTGAAAAGACATTTCTTACCCCTCCCCAGTAGAACGGGGGTTGAATCCAGGGCTTTTGTACTAAGCTATATCCCCAGCTATTTTTTAATTTTTTGAGACAAGATCTTGCCAAATTACCCAGGTAGGCCTAGAACTTGGGCTCCTCCTGCCTCAGTCTCCTAAGTGCTAGGTCTATAGTTTGGCTGTCCTTTTTTGAACTGCGGTTTCTCATTGAAATGTGAAGTTCTTTGAATACTACTGACAAACTCATCTATTGTAACACTTTTTTTTTGTTAGGTTTTTTGAGACAGGGTCTTGCTTTGTAGTTCAGGCTGGCCCTGAGCTTAGCTTCAAACTCATCACAGCAATCCTCCTGCCTCTGCCTCCCGAGTGCTGGGATTACAGGCGTGAGCCACCACGCCCGGCACTGTGATATGTGGTACTGGTTGCTGCTGGGGTGAGTCTCCATGCCAGTATTGTTATGTGGTTAACGGGGATCGAACCCGGGTCCTTGCGCTTGCAAGACAGGCGCTGGAACCACTGAGCTACATCCCCAGCCCTATTGTTACACTTTTTTGTTTGTTTTTGAGACAGGGTCTTGCTATATAGTTCAGGCTGGCCTTCAACTTATGCGTTGGCCTCCAAAGTGCTGCTGGGGTTATACTGTAGCAGTTTATAAGCTGGGAACTTACTGTCGTTATGTAAGAGTGCACTATCAATTTTTAAATTTTATTTAGAATTAATTTGTGGGACTTGGTCTCCAACTGAAGGCCCGATGCATATCAGGCAAGCGCTCTGCCACTGAGCTACATCCCCCACCCGTGCATTTTTAAATACTACCCAATAAGGTATGTGTAAAGGAAAGCAATGCCCAGTGAGGGGAGTGGTACTTTTCTTAGAAATTTTGAAGTTTTGGGCCAAGGATTTAGCTCAATGTTTCCGGCGCCTGTCTTGCAAGCGCAAGGACCGGGGTTCAATCCCCGGTAACCGCATACCTATACTAGGTGTAGAGACTCACGCCCAGCAGCAACCAGTACCACATACCACAGTGCCGGGCGTGGTGGCTCACGCCTGTAATCCCAGCACTCGGAGGCAGAGGCAGGAGGATTGCTGTGATGAGTTTGAGGCTGAGCTCAGGGCCAGCCTGAACTCCAAAGCGAGACCCTGTCTCAAAAAACCAAAAAAAAAAAAAAAAAAAAGAAATTTTGAAGTTTTGTTTTGGTGCTCCTATTTTAACAGATCTATCAAAGGGACTTAAATAAAACAGAATTGAGTTTAATTGGTTTTTTGCAGTACACAAAGAGGAGGTAGTTTGTTTCCACAGACTGAAGCACATTGTCTGGGTGAGAAAGCTAACTTAGCCCTAACCACCTGTGACTGTAGGTAACTTAATCTTTCACTTTTATCTGTAAATAGAGGTTAAAATGAGACCTCGCGGGCTGTTGAAAGGACCAAGTGAGTTAATGTTCACTGCATATTTAGAGCCCGACATGGAATGCCAAGATGTGGCCAGACGTCCAGCCTGCAAAATGGCTGCCAGCGCAGTGTGGCGGTCACTGCTGCTCTCCGCACATACAGGGGTGGGAACGAAATCATGTTCCTAAAGAGGTTACACCGACAGCTGTGATGTGCTATTATTGATAGTGGGCTCTGGAGGGGCGCCCAGCCCCATTTTAGGGAGACGAGTGGAGCCCGAAGTCAAGGCAGCCTGGAGGAAGTGGCGCTGGGCCAGGTCTTCACGGTCCAGTGGCCGAGAGTAGCAGTTACACTAGTGGAGTACGGTAGGGTGAGGCCGGGCCACAGCAGCAGAGTGAGCCGAGTGGAAGGCAGCGCTCAGCTCTGCACTCCGAGACTCTAACAGAGGGGGACTGCAGTATAAATCTGGAAGACGCGTAGGTGTCTTTAGTAAATCCAAGAGGTGATCAAGAGAGAGAGGGAGGAGAATTCAGATGTGTCATGTATGTGACCCAGCGGCTCACCGAGAATGGACTCGCCATGCAGACATGGACTAATACAACCGGAATTAAAAAATAAAACAGAAAAAAGTGAGCTCCACATCTGCTCTTCTTGCAGCCTGCTGTCTTTCTCCTTTGAAATAGAGTATTTGCAGTTTTCGGAAACCATCATGGTTAGTATTATTATTCTTACTGGAAATGAAGTTAGGCTTGAAAACTGCAGTCACTGAGTTCCTGCTGATGATGGCAAGTACATCCAAGTGATACCGTCATGCAGCCCTAAACCACTCTCTCCCCAGCACTTGGCTCCGCCACCTTATTAACTCTTTCCCCACCCACCAGGACAGAATGGCAAGGACTTAGGATCCTTCGTGGGTCTGCTCAAGAAGAAAGTCCCGCCTCAGACCTTGCGTCCACCATATTCTCTGCGGACAGCTGGGCTCCACTGCTTTGTGGCGAGATGGATGCTTTCCATTCCCATGGCCTGGCTCGCACAGGAGTTCCTGTGTCCTTGCCTCTGCCTGCCCACTTCTTTTTTTTTTGAGACAGGGTCTTCCTTTGGAGTCCAGGCTGGCCCTGAGCTCAGCCTCAAAACTCACATCACAGCAATCCTCCTGCCTCTGCTTCCTGAGTGCTGGGATTACAGGCGTGAGCCACCACGCCCGGCACTGTGGTATGTGGTACTAATTGCTGCTGGGCGTGAGTCTCCATGCCCAGTGTTGTATGTGGTTAACCGGGGATTGAACCCGGGTCCTTGCACTTGTAAGACAGGCGCTGGAACCACTGAGCTAAATCCCCAGCCCTGCCTGCCCACTTCTACACCTATTTGAAACATAATTTACATGGCGTAAAATTCACTGTTGGAAGGTATGCTATTCAGTGTTTGGGTTAATATAGAACTGAGTTCTGAGCATTTCATATACTGATACAAGATGGATTCTTCTGAATGCCATTTATTTCCTGGCATCTGACTACCTGCTAGATGCTATGCTATGCTACTGGGCTTTTATTAGTGAATGAAATGAGTAGCCCTGGCCCCTCCAGCAGACGGAGCTGCATATGGGGTACACATCAGCCACTACATATAGTAAGCCACACTGGCAGGAAATACGAGAAGATGTGAGATAAGGTATTATGTTAAGGCATCTTTGGCACTGGCTTTGCCAGCACATACACTGAAGAGGTGACATCTTTATATAGCTGGTGATTAAAACCACTGGGATGACTCACAGGAAAAGAATGAACACTTCAGAAGCAGGAAGGACATTGTCAGAGCAAAGCTTTTATGTTAACGAAGCCAGGGTTCTCCTTTTGAGAGACAGGAAATAAAAATCTGAGAGGGCAGGGCCAGGGAGTTAGCTCAGTGGTTCCGGCGCCTTCTTGCAAGCACAAGGGCCTGGGTTCGATCCCGGGTAACCACATACCATACTGGGTGTGGAGACTCACACCCAGCAGCAACCAGTACCACATACCACAGTGCCGGGCATGGTGGCTCCCGCCTGTAATCCCAGCACTCGGGAGGCAGAGGCAGGAGGATTGCTGTGATGTGAGTTTGAGGCTGAGCTCAGGGCCAGCCTGAACCACAAAGTGAGACCCTGTCTCAAAAAAATAAATAAATTAATAAATAAACCTAAAAAAAAAAATCTGAGAGAGCAGCAGGAAAGGAAAACGCAGGTGTTTGTTATCTCAATCAGTGGCATCAATGTATATGCAGGTCTTTAAAATACACGTATTTTCTAGTTTTGTCCACTGCAGGGCCTCGGATGCAATGACACCCCCGCAGTAATTTGGGCAAGCTGGTTCTCACATCAGGGGTCTAAATACTCCTCACTGAAATGAACCAGGGTTCCTTGCGATGGGGGGTACTGCCAAGGCAAAGGCAGTGAGCCTGGAGCAACCAAGTGTGCAAAGCGGGGCAACCCCATCAGGAAAAGTGGCACAGGGCAAGAGTATGGCAGCCAGCTGGAAAAGGCTCCCACAGGACAGTTCGAGTGCTAATAGATTATAAAAACATGATATAAAACCAAGTCCCTGGCCACACAGTGATACACAAAAAGTTGGGGAAACTCCTTTTTGCGGAAGAAAGCCTGCTCATACACGGGAAAAAAAATGATCCCTGATGTAATCATGCGAAGAAGAGATTACAAACACTGAAATCCTTAGGGTGAAAGGTTGTAGAGAGGAAAGCTTTTCAGAGTCTCAAAGTATCACTTCACAGTTTATTTATTAATTTCAAAGTAAAAAAAGGTGACTTTACAATGGCCAGATCCGGCAGATCCCACTGTTATAGTGGTCAAACTTTGTCACCATCGACTGACTTCCTCGATCTGATACAGTCCACTTTCAATGCCTAATCAATGTGGGGATAGAAAGACGCCCTCTGGCTGACTCTGGACAATGCTGAAGGATCGCCTTGGATTTAAAGAGTGAGCCCAGTGTGGGGGCTCATGCCTATAACTCTAGCACTTGGGAGGCAGAGACGGGTGTATTGATTGACACGAGTTTGAAGCTCACCTGGGCTACATAGTGAGTGACCCTGTCTCAAAAACTTAAAAATAAAAAAAAGATTCCCTTGAGTGTGGGCTAGGCACAGTGTCTTCCCCCTTCCCTCTTCCCTTCTTATCCCTTTCCTTCCTTTGTCTTCTTGTCTCTCCTCCAATTCTACTTCCTGGCCTCCCCTGCCCTCTCCCATTGTTGATCCCAAGTGCCCCTCAAGAGGCTAAGCTGCATCTCGGAGAATGTCTCCTGGGGTATCCAAGTTGGGATGTTAGTACTGGACGCATCTGAGAGAGTAGATACTAACATGGGACTTTGAGGCCCACCTTAAGGTTCATCTTAAGGTTCTTTCTTCCGCAACCGTATCAGAACTGGTGGTGGAGTACTCTTAACCTAGTACAGTGTATCTGTCCCTGAATGTGCAACTAGTTAGACTTGCACCAGTGATGGGCTGGAATAGAAGAGTGGATACCGGCTGACATGGAGTACACATGTGTCAGATGTTCTGGGCCAGCCTGGCGAGTTATAGAAATGAGTCACAGGCCATGAAATCCGTCGGTGGCAGCACACTGGCTGGAACCGCCTCTTGCAGCCACAGCTGAAGCACCAGTGCACAGATAATAAATACCCTAGCACAGCCCCCAAGGATGCCCTGCACACTTTAAGGTGGTAGCTTTTCTACAGTTCTGGGTTCTCAACAGGCAGATGACACGGAGTGGAGGCTGGAGTTTCATCAGGTACTATCATCACCAGTGATCCACTTGGGATGTCGTTCTTGTCCCTGCAGTTCTGGGTTCTCTGCATTAACTACATCAAAAAGACTAATATTTTCACAAGGAGACACAGCAAGGGTCCAGCTGAAATGTTAGCTACAGTTGCTAACTGGATAGGAGGGTGAGGACACAGCATCAGAGAAGAAGTCACTACCCTAGTAGGAGCAGCTGGCCCAGATGAGCGGAAGGCTCGGGTGCCCTGCCTCATTCCATGTGTGTGGGTGTGTGTGGCGAATATGTGGCATACAGGTGCCCTGTATTGGTGTTTCTTCATTTTTTTTTGTCTTTTGAGTTTCTCATTATATACCACACTGGCCTCAAATTTGCAGTCATCCTGCCTCAGCCTTTCAAATGCTAGGATGACAAGTGTGTATGTGCTACCACTCCTAGCTCAGAAGGAAATATTTACAAACTGAATATTTACAAAACTGAAGAAGCCATTATAACACAGGCTAAATATGGTTTAACTATGAGATTAGTGTGGTTTGCAAATTAAACTTCAAAAGTGTTTCTCGTAGGTGGGGTGTAGTGACATGTACCTTAATCCTAGTGACTGACTCAAGAAGCTTAAGTGACAGAATAAGTGCAGCCCGGGGTGGGGGAGGTGTGGAGAGGGTTTAGGGTGGGGGTTCCAGGACAGTCTGGGCAGCACAGCACAGCCCGACTCAACAAAACAACACAATTTTGTTCCCAATATTTAAAAATCAGATTACTTATCACAATATCGTAAAAACACCTTGGAAAGATTTTGTGGTACTTGGCTGGGGCTGGAGAAGGCTCTGGAGCAGGCGACCACTGCCAGGACACAGCCTCCTACACGGATTTCAGGAACTGCTTTGGCTTCTGGGGGTAAGTGAGTTCTCCGTGGCCTGGATAGGTCACAACGGTTGGCAATGCACAAAGTGTGTTGAGACAAGGTTTTTCTAGGTAATCCAGGCTGGCCTCAAAGTTGCGGGGATCCCAGAGCCAGATATACTGTATTTTAGAGGATGGATCTCCATTAAGGGGTATGGAGGCTGCCCTCTAGACCTTGCCCTGTCCTGAAGAAATTTGAAGGACACGCTGAACACCTTCGCCTTTATTCTGGCTGACAGCAGCAAACAACCCCTTTTATCCTTCAGTCATTTAGGCTGAGACACAGACATGCTGTGTAGCCCAGTCTGAACTCTCCCAAGTGGTGCGATCACAGAGGCACCACCACACCGGCCTCTATTTATCCATGTATTTGCTTACAGCAGAGGCGACGCCGGATCAGACTCTCGTTTGGGAGACCACCTTAATCGTGAACTCTCCAGTAATATTAACATTTCACTGTCATATACCCGCTCCCTCGTTGGCCCCTTAAAACGCCGACTTTCCCTCTTCCTTCTCCCAACCCCAATACCTGCCGGCCCCGGACTCACTCTCCACTACAGACTCGGCACACCTTTTCCGGCAGCCTTCCAGACCCGGAAGTCGATAATGAAACTATCGCTCTGCTCCCACGGGGCGGAGCTTTCTCATCGGCTTTACCGGCATTCGACTAGTGTTGTCTCTCCCAGGCTGCCGTCCAGCGGGAGGCGGAGCGAGTCCAAAATGGCGGCTCTCGGGCTGGCGCGCTCCGTGCGGCTGGGGCTTTGAGGTGGTCGCCGGGGGTCCGGGGGACGATTTCCCCGCCTCGAGGGCCCCAGAGAATGACTTGGGGGCTCTGCTAAGGTCAGGCAGTGGGGCTGGAGAGAAGTGGCAGCAAGGGCTGCGGTGGCGTCCACGCAGCGGGATGTGCGAGAGTTACTCCAGGTCGTTGTTGAGGGTCTCGGTGGCGCAGATCTGCCAAGCGCTGGGCTGGGACTCGGTGCAGCTCAGCGCCTGCCATCTCCTCACGGACGTGCTGCAGCGTTATCTGCAGCAGCTTGGCCGGGGCTGCCATCGGTACTCTGAACTCTGTGAGTACCGGGCTGGGCGCGGGAGGGCTGCCCCGGCGAGTCACGCGTGACACCTCGGTCTCCCCGTCCCTCCCTCGGTGTCCCTGGGTTTTGCCGTCTGCATCCAGCCCCGAGATCTGCCACCCTGTCGGCTCCCAGCGGCCCCGGGCTTCCACTGCTCCTGCAAACTCCAGTCATCCTCAGTGCCTCCTCTGCATCCGCTAACTTCCCGCCACCAGCCCGGCGCCCGGGCTCCTCTCTCGGCTCCACACCTTCTCCTCTCCTCGCCGTGGGACGAGCGCCGGTCTTTCTCCTTGTCTCGTGTTTGCTGTGGGTGGAACCACCTCCAGAATGCCCTACACGCTCTCACCCTGTCCTTTTCCTCCGTTGCCCGCAAACTATTACAACTAGTTGTCACAGGCGCTCCGTCTACCGGCCGTTTCTTACCAGGCTGGCCATTCTCGAGCAGCTAGCTCCTCACTGCCTGGACTCGTTGACAGCTCTCTCCGTTAGGGACACTGCCTCCCCTTTCTGTAATCTGTTCATTTCGCAGACAGTATCTCCTCTTACTGTTTCAAAAGGCTGACCTGGTCAGTTCACTAATTAGGTTAATTTTGCCTTACATCTATCTCCATTGCTTGTTGGCTTCCTGCTTCACAGTTTTTATGTCAATGGCTATCGAAGTCTGGTGGAATGATCATAGGTAATTTGTAAGGTTCTCCAGGTAATCTAAAGTATCTCCGGCTTTTGAGTGAGTGTCTGGAAATACCTATAGTTTGTGCTATTTAATAATTTGGAATATTTTAACAAGCCACGGATCATTTTGTTGACATGTAAACACATGCATGTGTGTATGTGTGTTGGAGGATACCAGTCATATAAATTTCAGATTGTGGTTTTTAAATTTGATAAGTTGTTAAAGTAGACGAAGTATTTTGTAGAATGTTTTGTTAAAGTGGTTTCTAGATTTTAAAAGTATTTCTTAGGTTCTAAATTCCATTTCAGTAGTGCTGCCAAAGTCCTGTCCATAATACAAATCAGGTCCTGTTCATGGCCCAAATCTGACGCTGTTGTTCGGCTTAAAAATATTTTGATTGCACTCAATGGTTGCAGGCTAAAAATACAAACTTGAGCAGCACAATTTCTGTCATGAGTTAGTTTTTCTTATCTTTCTGCCACCCTGCCCTACTAATCTGCAGGCATGCTGAGAGCTACCTGCCTTTTCCAAAACATTTAAAGCTATTCAGTCCTAAAAGCATGCTGTTTCCCAGTGTCCTTCACTCCTTAGTCCTCCAATAATACTACTGTTATTTGAAGATTCACTCTGTCTTGCTCTAGGGAACTCATGTTATCTGCTTTTATAATCCCGTGCATTTTTCCCTTGTTGATCAGCTTGTTTTGTAATTGTCTGTATGTATCTTCCCCTCCCCAGGAGACAAATGGATTATATTTGTGTTCTGTCATCTAGAGGGGGGCAAGAATATAATAGGCACCCAGGAAACATTTGTTGAATTAATGAATGAGCTGATAATCCATTATCATAATAGCTTTTTATTGACTTTCCTTTTTTCTCCCTGGTATTGAGGGTTGAACTGGGGATGCTTTACCACCAGGCTGCATGCCCAGTCCCATTTATTTGTTTAATTTTGAGACGGACACTTCCTAAGTCACCCAGGGTAGCCTTGAGCTTCCTTCCTCAGCCTCCCAAGTAGCTGGGATTACAGACACATATTACTACACTCAGCTTGACTTCACTTTTGGCGTTCTTAAAAATGTTCTTTTTTTTTCTCCTTCATTTGTTTGTTTGTTTATTTGTTTATTTTGAGACAGAGTCCTGCTATGTAGTTCAGGGTGGCCTTGAGCTCGCTATGTAGCTCATGCTGGCCCTGAACTTGATGCAATTCTCCAGCCTCAGCCCCTCAAATGTTGAGATTACAGGTGTAAACTACCACACACAGCTTTTCTTTCTTTCTTTCTTTCTTTCTTTTTTCTTTTTTGAATGCTTGATTTCACTAGTACTTCTAAATTGGGAACTGTAAAGTAGCATTCATTCCTCATTATCCTGAAAATAGTCCATTAGCAGAATACTGTCTGGGCTTTGGCTTGCACATCATGTTACCGTTATAGGTAGTGGCAATTACATTTTTGCTACCAGGTTGCCTAAATAAAGACATGTTGTTTGACAGATCCCAACATAAACCCTGAATACATACTTACCTTTCGTACCATACCTAGATCCAGAATGTGTGCTGGCATTTCAAGTAACTCGATGTTCTGAAGTCACTAAAGGATCATTGTGGTTTTTAACATGTTTGTAATGGGGACCATAATTCATGTCTTGCTGCCAGGTGCCACCAGTGACGATTGTCCTATCAGATGGTACAGTGCACACCTCTGGTAGACAGGATTCTGCCACTGATAGTTCAAGTTGGCTGGCTGTGTTAGTGGAGCCGTATTCCTTATTAACTAATATCTCTAGTCACTTGATTTTAGTGAGAATGCAATTGTCAGGTTTATTAATCTTTATGGGGAGTTGGAGAGTTATTTTAAAATGCTAATTTAGTTATACTGTTAAGTAGACAGATATTTTAAGATTCTTTTTTCTTGTCTTTATTTTAAAATTTAATTCTGTAACCTCAGATTACTTCAATGTAATCTTCTATTTCATCTTCTAATTAATTTAATTTATTTTTTGGGGACAGGATCTCATTATGTACCTCAAAAAAGAGTAATATAAAGGACTTACGTATGTGGACTATGGATTTTAGGCTAATGTTTCTTCACAGAAAAGGTGAAATTTGAGTTGAGCTATGAAATATGGTTGTATAAGGTTGAGAGAATTCTAGGTTAGAGAATAATGTAAAATAAGATGACCAAGTAAAAGTGAAAGTACCACTCAAGGTGACCAGCTTTACCTGGATAGCTAGGTCTATTTGAAAGATGTTCCAAGAAAATATTTGAGTCAAATCAAATGGGAGGCAAAAGCTTGTGAAAGAAGTAAAACATGATAGAAAACATCACGTGCTTTTGCCAGATGTGGAGGTGCAGACTTATAATCTCAGCACCTGGGAGGCTGAGGCAGAAAGATCTTGACTTTGAGGCCAGTTTGGGCTATAAAGCAACACCCTGTCTCAACAAAACAAAACAAATTACAAATTTGTAAGTAAGGGAATTCTGTGAAGGAAGTGGTATTGCAGTTGACATCTCAGAGAGATACCCGTGGTAGCAGGATTGGAATCTACATAGTAACTCTACCACCACAGTTTGGCTTACTGAGGTTTCTGCTACCTATCGTCAAAGTGTTCTTAAAATAGTAAAAAAAAGTACTAGAAATAAACAAGCTATATGTTTTAAATAACTTTTATTAGTGTATAGTGTAACTGTTCTATTTTAAAATTATTATTGTTCTTAACCTTGTAGGTCCCTATTTACCAATTAAACTCTATCATAAATATGTATGTATAGGGGGAAAAAAAACATTTTGTAGAGTTCAGTCCCATCTGAGGTTTGAGGCATTACTCAGGGTTTGGAAATGTATCCCCTATGGGTAAGGGAGGGATCATTGTATACGGAAGTAGTGATTGAGAATTACAGGGAAAGAAAAGCCAGAAGTCTGTGACAAAGGAAAAGGAGGGTGGGCGGCACTAGAAGTGATGGACTGAGACTAGAGAGCACAAGATGATCTGTTTTTGTATGAGATAGTGATAATAATGTAAGAATAAAGGAATTGAAATGTGTATTTGTGTTTAGTAAGGAGAATGATTAGTATTTATTTTACTGCAGTACTGCCAAGTAAGCCCAGTGCCTTTGCACTGACTTACGTCTCAGCCTCTTTTTTATTTTTTATTTTTATTTTTTTGAGATAGGGTCTCTTTTTTGTAGGTCAGGCTGGCCTTGAGCTCAGCGTTGAACTCACAGCAATTCTCCTGCCTCTGCCTCCCAAGTGCTGGAATTGCAGGTGTGACCACCACAGCCAGCACTGTGGTGTGTGATTCTGACTGCTGGTGGGCAGTCTCTACGCCCAGCATTGTTGTATGTGTCATTGTTGTATGGGGTTACCAGGGATTGAACCCAGGCCCTTGCAAGGCAGGCACCAGAACCACTGAGCTAAATCCCCAGCCCCCTCTTTTTTATTTTTGAAACAAAGTCGTGCTAAGTCACTGAGTTGCCCAGAATGGGCTCAAACTTAGGATCCCCTGCCTGGGCCTCTCAGAGTGCTGGGATTACAGAAATGATCTCTTAGTTTTTCTTTTTTATGCATCACTGAAGTAACTCATGCTGTATAAAAGTCCAAGAGTACAGTTTGAAGTAGAGCGAAGTCTTCTGCTTCAACCTTGCTGTTCTTTTATACTGTAGCTTCCATTCATCTGAGCCTTGACTCTACACCCTCCAGACTGTGAACACACATACACACACACACACACACACTCCACACACTCTCCTACTTCATGCTTAACTTGGATTCTTGTTCATGTTAGTGTAGTTTAATTTCAGACTTACTGAGTTTAAAGTGATCATAGAAGATTTCAGTGAAAGAAAAATTCTTTTAGGCTGTTTGTAAGTTGGACACTGGAATGTTTCATAGACAGGTCTTACTTTGTAGTTCAAGCTGACCTTGAACACAGTGTGTAGGTTGGCTTTGAACTGCCAAGGATCTTTCTACCTCAGCCTCTCAAATGCTGGAAATACAGAGGTATGCCACCATGCCTGGGTTTTATAGAAATTCATAAAGATGCACGACCCTCAAGTTTTGCTAAGGACAGTTGTAAGAAAAATTTGCATTTGTTTTTGTTTTTTTCTTTTGCTTTTTGACACAGGATCTCACTATGTAGTTCAGGCCGGTTTTAAACTCACCATGTTGTCCAGACTGGCCTTGACCTCATGGTGATCCACCTGCCTCAGCCTCTCAAATGATCTCAGGTGTGGGTTACCATGCCCGGCTTGTAAAAAAAAATAAAAAACACCTCATCTCTAACTCTTTTTTGTCTGTTTTATGTAATATCTTCTAGTTATACTTGAAAATGTATATAGAAATTATCTTCAGGATCTAAGTCCTTCTATGTAAATATTCTGGGATTTAAAAAAATTGATTCAGTGGTATAATTATTAACAGGAGTTTATTTGAGCACCATCATGTGTCAGCCACTGTGAAATGCTCCAGAGACACTTCGGTGAAGAACAGACGTTTACTTACTCGACACAGCGTATTAGCTACTTGAAGAGCAAAGTAGAAATAGCAATATTTATTGGGCAGATGCTTTGTGCCAGCCACTGTTGCAGATTGTTTTTTGGTAGTGATGCTGGGGGATGAACTCAGGCCCTTCACACTGAGCAACATCTCCAGGCCCTTTTTATTTTAAGACAGATTCTGAGTCCCTAAGTAGCCAGACTGGGCTCAGGCTTGTGAACTACCTGCTTCAGTGTCTCAAAGTGTGCTGGTATTACAGACCGATGCCACCAAGTGTGGTTTGTTTAATTGCTTTTCACCATTCATAAATTACAATTAATATTGTTGTTTTGTTTGGTTTTGTGACAGCATTTTACTGTATATTTTGGACTGGCCCTAAACTCCTGCCTCAACCTCCCAAGTGCTAGGACTGTAGGCTGGCACTGCCTTCTCTAGCTGATAATGTTTCTTTCTTTTTTCATTTTTTCTTTTTCTTCCTCCTTCCCTCTCTCCTTGTTCTTTCCTTCCTCCTTGCCTCCCTTCATTCCTTCCTTCCATTTGTTCATTCATTGTTCATTCATTCGTTTTTTGAGATAAGGATCTCACTTTTTAGTTTAGGCTATCCTCGAACTTTCAGTGATCCTTCTGCCTCAGCCTCCCCAGTGCCGGACTCTCAGGCATTCACCACCACTCTTGGCTCTGATAGTGTTTCTCTGTTAGCTGGTAGTGTGATTATAATGTTTTGATCAGTTGTTATAGCATGTGTAAAATTGTCTTCGGTAATCATCTTTCTAATGCTTAAAATGATATTCTGCTTAAAATCTGTTGAAGTCTTTCTAGGGATTAGGTTTTAAATGTATAACGTGTTTGACTCAGAGCTACATATTTTCCATTTCTAAAATAATGCTCATATTAACATCCGCAATCTTTAATAACTAAGTGTTTTAGAAATATTAAACATGTTTTCTTTAAGTAATTGTTTGCATTTGCCTTTCAGATGGCCGAACAGACCCAATTTTGGATGACGTCGGTGAAGCTTTCCAGCTCATGGGAGTCAGCCTTCATGAACTAGAAGACTATATCCACAATATTGAACCTGTCACTTTCCCACATCAGATCCCTTCATTTCCTGTTAGCAAGAACAATGTACTGCAGTTTCCACAGCCCGGAAGTAAAGATGCAGAGGAAAGAAAAGAATACATTCCGGATTACTTGCCACCCATTGTGTCTTCTCAAGAAGGTATGTCATCGATAGTTCCTTATTTATATGCATAGATAGATAGATAGATAGATTTTTTTTTTCCTCATGGTACCAGGGATCAGATTCTGGCCTTTGTGCTTGCAAGGTAGGCGTGGTACCCCTTGAACCCCAGCCCATATGCCTCATGTTTTATGACTAATTAGTGGATTTTTAATCTTTTTAGCTTTCCATATTATGCCAACATATAAATTCTAGAAATGCAATCAAAATATTTTAATATTGCTTACAAATTTTTCTAACTCTGAAACCAACAGACTTGTAACTGACATTACCAGGCAGAACTGTGGTATGATCCAAGGTAATGTTGTTTTAAATAGGCAAGAACAGAATGCAACCATAGAAAGAGGCCTTTCAATAGGTGAGAATGGGATCGCAACTAAATGAGCAAACCGGCATGGAGGAACACGCTGGGATACCTGTAATCCCCGCATGCCGGCACTCAGGAGGCTGAGGCAGGATCATTTTGATATGAGGATCAACCTGAGCTCCATAGAGGTCAAGGCCACCCTGAACTACATAGTGAGACTCTGTCACAAAAAGAAAACCTTTGAAATAAAAAGGAAGTTGGGGTAGTTCTTTCCCTCCCCTGTTGTTACCATTGACACAAGTTGCACCCCATTGCTGTGTGCCCGCGGTGACGAGAGAGTGTCCATGAGCATTCGCTGACAGTGTGCAGCCTGCACAGTATTTGAAATGATGAGTAGCAATGTTCATTGTTTGGTCATTTGGAATTTTTGAGTGTAAAATAGTAGCTAACTTCCTATAGTGGTTGGTCCCATTTCAGAAGTCCGTTCTTTCTGCAGATTTTACTTATTGATCATTGAGTTCACCAAGATTCTAAACATATGTTAAGTAATTTACAGTCTCTATATGAAGATAAAAAATACTTTGTTATAAAATGGAAAAATTGTAATTAATTTCTTTTGAAAAGTTAAAGCCACTGGTATACTTCAGCATGGATATAAGTGAAATATAAACCTTATGTATGATTTTTTATTGTGGTAAAATGTACATAAGGTAAAATTACCTGTTTTTATTATTTTTAGATTGCAGTTTTATGGCATTAAGTGTGTTCAAGTTATTGTACAACCTTCACAACCATCCATCTACAAAACTTTTTATTTTCCCAAATTTAAACTCTGTCTTCATTAAACATAGATTGCCGTTTCCCACTTTTCCCAGGCCCTGGTGGCTTCCATTCATTTTCTGTCACTGAAGTGTCTACTTTAGGTACCTCTTATAAGTGAGGCTGCACAGAATTTGTGTCGGGTTTTTTTGTTGTTGTTGCTGTTTTTTAGACAGGGTCTCATTGTGTCATTCAGGCTGGCCTTGAACCCACTGTGTGCCTCAGGCCAGCCTCAACTCAACAGTGGTCCTGCTTGGCAGTGGCAGGCCGGCCTGAATGGCTGGCACTACAGGCCTGAGCAACCAAGCCTGGCATGGAATTTGTCTTTATGTAACTGGTTTATTTCACTTAAGGTATTTTCAAGGCTTGGTGAGGTTTGTGCACAGGTCAGTACTGATTCGTTTTAAAGGTAGTGTGACATAATGTGTATTCCATGTTTGTTAATTTTTTTACCTCGTCAGAGGACACTTCTTTCTACCTTTTAACGCTCATGAATAATGCTGCTTTGAATAATGATACGCAAATAATCTGTGGAACCCTGCTTTCAGTTTTTTTGGATTTTAAACCCAGAAATAGATGATACATTAAATCTAATTTGTTGCCTGCTTTTTGGGATGTTGGGTATTGAACCCAGGACTCACAGGTACTAAGCTCATACTCTGCCCCTTCGCCCTGCCTGGTTTTTGAAGATCGCTATCATGTTTTCCATAGCAGCTGTGCCCTCTTACCTTCCTACCTCTTATGCCTACAAGTTGTAGTTTTGTGCAGTACATCTCTTATAATCTCTCGTTCAATAGTGATTTGAAGCGCTATCTACCTGTTTGACTCATACAATCCATTTAAAGTTGAGTTAGCAGTTTTATAATCTGTCTCCTTGTTATTTGATCTGAAAAACTTTGCAAACTTGACCTAAGTTGTAGAGCTTTATTTTGGACAGGGAGATAGATCATCAGATGCTGGCAGAGTATTGAAAAGGAAACATTGTGTCCACACCTGGTGATAGCCATGGCTATGTGAAAAGAATTTGCTGTAACTGTTTGGAAAATTATCATAGATTTCTGGTTCGAGTTCCTTGGAAAAGGCTCTGCTTCATAGCCTAAGACTTCTTCATTTCAAGGTTTTGGAGCTTAATGCTGACCAAAGCCAGGAACTGGTATACAGGGCCTGAATAAAGTATACCTTCACCAAGTGTTCTTGAATGAGTTCTAGACTGTATGTTTGGCCTCCGATCTAGACGTTCCTCGTTACTCCTTCTGTCCAGGCTGAGGGGTGCTCCTCACAGCAGGGTTTAGACATATGCAGGTTCACCCCATCATCTCCAGTTTCCTCCAGTAACTGCTTAGCTTCCCCTCCTTTGAATTTATTTGTATCTTCAGCTTTCCTTATTTTTTCAGGAAATCTTATTGTTTGTATTTT
The DNA here is from genome assembly GCA_004026965.1 of Petromus typicus. NCBI lineage: Eukaryota > Metazoa > Chordata > Mammalia > Rodentia > Petromuridae > Petromus > Petromus typicus. The sequence goes on from PVIR01006534.1 coordinate 19,416, forward strand.
GCTATGTGAAGTTTTCTCAGAACCCCATCATTGTCTTAAGTAAAGTGTGATTGAAAAGTATATTAAATTATATATTTAAATATATATAATATATTTAATATTAAAATAAATATATATTTAATATATATTAAATATAAATTATATTTAAAAATTCAAAAAATCATCACATTTTATTATATATAATATATATTATATTATATAATAATTTTATATTCTATATTACATAATATATAATTAAATATAATATATTTTATTATGATATATATTTAATAAAATAAATATATATTTAATATATATTTAATATATAATATATTTAATTTTTAAAAATTTTAATATATTAAAAAAACACACTGCCATTAATCTCCTCACAATATTGCCCCGCGTTTCAAATACAGATCTCTCTCTTGCTGCTTTCTGAAGCAGTAATGGAAGTCCTTTTTTGTGTGTCTGTAGCTATGCGGTTATGGTTGCCTTGAGATCCCAAATGTATTTAAAATGTTTACTTTTCATTGTTATTTTAACTTTGGGGGAGTTCCATGGTGCCATATCCAGTGATGAGGTGGATGCAGGCCCAGCATGGTGCTCACACGAGCCTGCCTTTCCAGGCCGTGGCTTTTAGTAGCAACATTCCCTGCGTTTTTTTATCACACTTTACAAAGGACTCTTAAAAGAGGACTTGCAGTGCTGCTTCAGAAAGTGGCAAGAATGATGGAATATGCTCAAAGCAGAGGGATAAATGGCAGTATGTTAAATGGCAGTATGTTTTCAACTGTACTAACTTTTAAAAATTTAAATTTGAGGGGCCGGAGATTTAGCTCAGTAGTTCCAGCACCTGCCTTGCAAGTGCAAGGGGCTGGGTTCTGTCCCAGTAACCACATGCAGCAATGCTGGGTCTGGAGACTCACGCCTACCAGCAATCAGTACTACATATCACAGTGTGGGGCGTGGTGGCTCACGCCTGTAATCCTAACACTTGGGAGGCAGAGGCAGGAGAATTGCTGTGAGTTCAAGCCTGAGCTCAGGGCCAGCCTGAACTACAAAAGGGAGACCCTGTCTCTAAAAGAAAAAATGTTTTTAAAAAAAGTTAAACATTGACCATGTTTCAGTCACCACTTGTATCAGTGTTTCCGACCTCAGAAACTGCTTTTGTTACATCTTTTTTTTTTTTTTTTAGGTTTTTGGAGACAGGGTCTCGCTTTGTGGTTCAGGCTGGCCCTGAGCTCAGCCTCAAACTCACATCACAATCCTCCTGCCTCTGCCTCCCGAGTGCTGTGTTACATCTTTTTTTTGAGACAAGGTCTTGCTCTATAGTTCAGACTGTCCTTGAAGTCAGTATGTAGCCCAGGATAGCCTCTAACTCTTGGCAACCTTCTTGCCTCTGCCTCTCCAGTGCTGGGATTACAGGCATGAACCACCACACTCAGCACTGTGATATGTGGTGTACCGGAGATTGAACTTGGGACCTTGTGGTTGCTTGACAGATGGCAGAACCGCTGGACTAAATTCCCAGCTTGTTATAGCTTCTTTAATCAGAAATACATTCACTTTTTCCTTTCTCTCTCTCTCTTTTTTTTTTTGAATCTCACTGTATATTTCAGACTGGCCTTGAATTCGTGGGGATTCTCTTGCCTCAGCCTTTTGAGTGTCATCACACCTGGCCTATATTATTTAGTTTTTTTTTTTTGAGACGAGGTTTGACTTTGTGTTCAGGCTGGCCCTGAACTCAGCCTCAAACTGGCAAACTGACTCAAACTGACTCTGTCTCTTGAGTGCTGGGATTATAGGCGTGAGCCCCCATGCCTAGCACTGTGGTATGTGGTACTGATTGCTGGTGGGCTGAGTCACCATACCCGGCATTGTTGTATGTGGTTACTGCGGATCAACCTGGGCCCTTGCACATGCAACGCAGGCATGGGAGACTGGGCCCTATATTTACTCTTAAAATGTAACAAATGCACTTAAATACCAACAGTATCAAAGGAAGACTTCTTGGCAGAAGCCTGGTAGTAGTGGCGCTGAAAAGAACTCCTTTTTCTCTTCTAGAAGCCAGAGATGTCAGGTGATCCTTGGATTTCTTTCTTTGTTCTTGTCTTCAGATATGATTTAGTAGACATCCTTATATCTTCTATGAAAGTACTAAGCTATCAATCTATTAGATCTTCCTGTTCTTCAAGAATTAATACATATAACTCAAATGTTTAGCTGAAATACCACTTATTAGTCCACAAAATTTGTAATTGTACTAAGAAAACAAGAACTAAATCATGCTAGGAAGAAATTTGAGGCAACTTAGAGGAAGAATTTAAAGATACCAATGTTAAAATAATTGATGTGTCAGGGATTTTTAAAATGATAAGAGTTTATGAGTTTTATATCAGTGAATTAGGTCAAGTTTAACCGCTTGTGTAGTTTTAGATGGCCTGCAATTGAGCTGGAATTGTGTTTTCCGTGTCTAAAACCTCAGACTGCATTCTCAGGCCTTTTGGAGCTTTCTAAATCTTTTGTGGTTTGCTTGTCTTTCCATTTCCTATTATACCCCCACCTGCCTAATGGTTAAATTTTTTAAAAATTTGGGCTTTTTTTCCCCCCGTCTTTTTTAAAAACTTAAAACTCAAGTGACTGGAGGTATAGCTCAGTGGTAGTGTTTGCTTAGCACGCTGGGGCCCATTCCTTGCAAAAAATAAAAAGTACTCGCCTGGGGATTTAGCTCAGTGGTTCTGGCACCTGTCTTGCAAGCGCAAGGGCCCGGGTTTGATCCTCTGGTAACCACATACGATACTGAGCATGGAGACTCATGCCCAGCAGCAACCAGTACCACATACCACAGTGCCGGGCGTGGTGACTCACACCTGTAATCCCAGCACTCGGGAGGCAGAGGGAGGAGGATTGCTGTGATGTGAGTTGGATGCTGAGCTCAGAGACAGCCTGAACCACAAAGCGAGACTCTGTTTTAAAAAGAAAAAAAAAACTCAAATAACTGTACTGGACTACTTTTTTGTTTGTTTGTTTGTTTGGTTTTGGTGCTGGCTATGTGCCTCATGCATCTTGCATAGTAAATAGGCTTCCAATCACTGAGCAGTAGCCCCGGCCCCTGGCTTAATCTCACTCCATGTTTCATGTACATGCTCAGTTATTGGTCTGTTCAAAACCTGTGTTTATTTATTTAGAGAGTTAATTAATTATTTTTTATAATGATTAAGCCGTAGCAAACAGACAGTCCAAAACTGAACCCATGCCAGGTGGGTGACACATGCCTGTGCTCCCAGCACTTGGGAGGCTGAGCTAGGATTGCTGTTTGAGGCCAGCCAGAATTCCCTGTTTCAAAAAAACAGACAAACAATAGCTCTCAACCTAACTCGTAATAATCTACCTGTAACCATTTGATTCTTCTCATTTTCTTTTTACAGGACACAAATGTTTTACAGTACAATTCTGTTAAAGTTATAGTTATAATGCTTAAATACTGCCAAGGAATTATAACCAAAATATCAGGTATTACCTGGCATGGTAGCTTATGCCTGTCAGCCCTGCCCTCTTAAGCACTGAGGCAAGAGGACCCCAAATTTAAGCTCATCCAGAACAACTTGGTAACTTACTTAAACTCTGTCTCAAGATAAAAAAGGGCTGAGGATGTTGCTAAGCGCAACAGTGTTGAGTTCAGTTACTGCTGCTGCCAGAAAAAGAAAAAGATACATGATGTTGCTACCTTCAGGTTTTCTAGTTTTAAACAGTTTAAATGCACTATTTCAGTTTTAGATTTATTTATTTATTTATTTATTTATTTATTTTTAAGGTTTTTTTGAGATAGGGTCTCGCTTTGTGGTTCAGGCTGGCTCTGAGCTCAGCCTCCAACTCACATCACAGCAATCCTCCTGCCTCTGCCTCCTGAGTGCTGGGATTACAGGCGTGAGCCACCTCGCCCAGCACTGTGGTATGTGGTACTGGTTGCTGCTGGGGTGAGTCTCCATGCCCAGTATTGTTATGTGGTTACCCGGGATCGAACCCAAGTCCTTGCGCTTGCAAGACCGGCGCCGGGACCACTGAGCTATATCCCCGGCTCTAGATTTATTTTTTTAAAAGACAATAGTATAGACAATTCTTTTATATTCTATAGCCAGGCTCCCCTTTGTTTAAAAGTCTTACACAACTGTTATGATTAGTAAACCAATATTGGTACATTCTTGTTAATAAAAGTCCATATTTTGTTTAGCTGTCTTTGGGTTTTTATGTGATGTTGGGTTTTTTTTTTTTTTTTCTATCTTTCTTTTTTTGTCTTCTGTATTTGAGACTGGGTCTTGCTTTGCATTTCAGGGTAGCTTTAAATTCACAGCAGTCTTCCTGCTTCAGCCTCCCAAAGGCAGGAATAACAGGTGTGTGCCACCACTGCCTGGGTCAGATTTCAAGAGTGTCCTTTTTCCGCCCCGAGGTCCTACATTACCTTTAGTTGTCAGGTCTCCTTCGTCTCTCCTCTTGGCTGTGGATAGTTTTTCAGACTTTTCTTGGTTTTGACAACCTTGACAGTTTTGAAGATTATTGGTCAAGTATGGTACAGGATGCCCCTCTCTTAGAATTTATTTTTCATGGGCTGGGAAGTTAGCTCAGTGGTTCTGGCACCTGTCTTGGAAGCGCAAGGACCCGGGTTCGATCCCCAGTAACCACATTCCATACTGGGTGTGGAGACTCACGACCAGCAGCAACCAGTACCACATACCACAGTGCCAGGTGTGGTGGCTCACGCCTGTAATCCCAGCACTCGGGAGGCAGAGGCAGGAGGATTGCTGTGATGTGAGTTGGAGGCTGAGCACAGGGCCAGCCTGAGCTACAGAGTGAGACCCTGTCTCAAAAAACCTTTAAAAAAAAAAAAAGAATTTATTTTTCATGATTAGATAGGGAATATGAGGGTTTTTGGGAAAGGGTATAAAAAGCTGTTTAATCACTTAAAGGACATATCCAGTCAACGTATTCGATCTCTGATTTTTGGTTTTTAATTTTTTTGGTGCTGAGGGTCGAACCTAGGGCTTCGCACTTGCCACTTGCTGATTTATCTCTGTTGAGTTGAGCTTGGTCGCCTGGCCGAGGCAGTGCTTGTCAGGTTTCCCCACCGCACAGTTCCTCTTTGGAGGATTAAGGAACAGGGAGTGACTGAAGCCTCTGTGAAGGTTAGGTGTAACACAGAGCATGTGCAGCTCTCTGGCATTGGTATGTGTTCGTCTTCTTTTTTGTTCTGTCTTGTTGCAGTTTTTAGGATAGAGTCTCCATGTAGATCAGGCTATCCTTGCACTCACAGCTGTCCTTCTGCCTTGGTCTCCCAAGTGCTGGGATTAGGAGTACATGCCATCGTCTGGTGTGATGTCTTATTTCTGCCAGAAACTTCTGTTTTTACTATGAACACTTTTAAAAAGTAAATATTTACATGTTTGGAAAAAAAATTAAAGTAATACAAGTTTGTTTTTTAAAAAGTCCCTGGGCATAAAGTACTGGCCCAGCACATGAGGCCCTGAAGTCACCCCAGCACAACTGCGCGGAAAGTGCTACAAGCACATAACTGCGTACAAGAGGGTTTTTCCTCACTTTCTTATGCTCTCATTTCCCAAGAGCAATCTTGTGTTGCTGTTTGTTTATTTTGATCTTTGGACACAGGGTCCTTTGTATTTCAGGATGTGCTTGAGATCACTTTGTAGTTCAAGCAGCCCTTAATTTGTGGTGATCCTCCCATCTCAGCCTCTTGAGTGCTGGGATTACAGGTGTACACCTCTATGTCTGGTTTAAGAATAACTTGTGTTATTAATAGGTCTGAATCCTAAGTCTCAGGTGAAACTGTTAGACTCTGTAGACTCAGAATGCTATTTGCTTCAGTTTCCTTGATAAGATTGTTATTATAATCCAACCTCTGTTTTTTTCTTTTCTTTATACATTTTGTTATAGCAACTGACCTTTTTCTTTTTCTTTTCTTTTTTTTTTTTTTTTTTTTCTGCTGTACTGGAGATCAAAGTCACAATCTTGTGCTTGCCAGGCAGGCGGTGGCGCCACTGAGCTAAATCCTTGGCCCCAAATAGACTTTTTCTTGAAACAGCTTTCACTGAGGTCGCCAGTTCCTCTCTAATTTGGTGATCTAAGAGGACATTTAAAGCCAAACATGCTAGAGCTTGCTGAAAGCCTAGCACTCTGGAGGGCTGCACAGGAGGATCATAACAGCCTGGCAATTAGGAAGGTATCAGGATCGTGCCTCAGGATTTAAAAAGGTCAGTGCAAAGGTCCTAGGTTCATTCTCTAATATGGGAACAAGAAATGAAGCAAAACAAAATGAAACAAAAGGGAAAAAAAAAGGATATTCAACACCTATTTAAGTACTCCCAGTTCAAGACCTAGAACTTCATCACTTAAGCACAGAATCTCCTCCATCCCAATCATAGTTCCTTCCTCACTCTTCAGCAAATAGTCCCTATCTTGACTATATAATTAATTCTTTGCTTCAGAGTTTTATTAAGTGTATATCCCTAGGCCCAGTGATTTACTGTTTTTCATTCTCTTCTCTTTTTCATGTTTTGTCTCTTTTATTTTTCACTTTATTTATTTAGAGCCAAGATCTCATTATGTACCCCAGACTGTCCTTGAATATACAGTGATCCTCCTGCCTCAGCTTCCAGAATGCTGAGATTCACAGACATGACCCATAAGTCTGTTTTAATTTGCAGATTTCTCCCCACTCCAACTGCATTCTCTTTGCCTTATAATTTATTTGTTGAAGAATGTGGGTCCGTGACTTACAGGACTTTGACAGCTGGATTCTGTTGATCCTGTATTCTGTGTAGTCTGGAGTTGTTCAACATGCTTTTTTGCAACTTGGCAGTAAGAGTCCAGTGGTGGGCCACACTCAGATTTGATGCTTTTGTGAGACATAATTACTACTGTCTTCTTTAATTGGTAGGCTGATGATGTCTGGTTTTCCCTTTTTATGATATTAGTTATATTTGTGATCTGTGCTCAGGTTCATTAATTCATGAAGGGTGCAAAATAGTGATGTTCTGCATTTTTTATTCTTTAGTTGAAATAATTTCATAAGAAAATGTCCTTATCTACTATGTAGTAAGTTAGTGGTGTGATTTCTATAGGAATAGCAAGATAGGTATTTTATTTTATATATCCAGCTTTTAGGAGAAGTGTATTTTAAATACATCTTTACAAACTCATAGATCTAAACATTTTTGACATTTCATTTATTTTATATCGTTTTTTTCTAGTACTGGGATTTGAATCTAGAAGCTTCACAGGTCTCCCTAGCCTTTTGTTTTGAGGCAGGATATCTCTGAGTCACTAAATTCTTCCAGCTGGGATTGCCCTTGCACTTCTGCCTGAGCCTCTAGAAGGCTGAGATTGTAGACCTGGCTCTGATGCTTTTACTTTTATTGCAGCTCCAGTTGTCTCATCTTTGACCAGTGGCAGCTTTTTCAGTCTGGATTGAGTTCTTTTCACATAACTGTCTTTGACAATCTCCTTACTCTGGGATGTCAACATACTCTTGGCTTATTTTGTACACACATATCCTACACCTGAATTGATTCTTTCTACATTTGTTTTTATTTTTCAGTTTTAATTTTAATTATTTAATTTTACTTTTTTGTGGTGCTGAGAATATAACCCAGGGCCTTACTATTCTTTTACTTCATTTTTCATAATTAAACCATATATATGTCATTAGGTCTTATAGTACTTCTTTGATTTCTGTGACCTTATTTCTGAATTTTTCTAATTTTGATTTGTATTCTTTACTAATTTTAAAATAAAATTTAAATTATTCCATTTTTCATTGCTGTAACAAAGTGCCAGAAGTCAAGCACTTTATAAAGAAAACACATTTATTTTGCTCACAGTTTGTCAGGTTTCTGAATACTTAGTCTGCTTGAGAAAAAAAGAATAGATTGATGTTTATATGTTAAGTTTTTATTTGGGATATTGAAAGGAAAACAGTAGGCACCAAAACTGTAAGTATCAAGGTTTCTAACTTAGTGTGCTATAAAGCATGAGGAAATCTATGTGTGTTTTGTAAGTATAGACAAAAAGATGATTTAGACTAGGAAATGGTGGTGGTAACAAGGAGGACTCCACTGAGGAGGTACCGTTGGGAGAGATGCTGGATAGAGCTTGCTGTCTTCATCTGAGGAGGAAATCCTAGGAGGGAGCAGATGGGGGAGAAGTAGATGGATGGGATTTGGTGAGAGAGAAGAGGAAGTCAGGTTTCAGTTTGGGAGACTGAGTGGTCCTATATCTAAATATCCAGATCTTAAACAGGATGGTCAGGTCTGGAGTTAAAATTCAGCAGTGCACATCTTATCCCTTAGGAGATGCTCAAACATAACCTTCAATTTTTTTGTAAAACCAGGAATCAGGTAGCGTTCAATCATATAACTGGACAAGACGCTTGATTTCCAACAGTGGTGACAGTCTGGGCTGTGCTTGCTGTGGCCCAACTTATTGTTAGTGGAAAGATTTAAAGATGAGTCTTTTGTTCATTGTAAAATAGTGAACTAATATTCTTTTTTTTTTTTTTTTTTTTGAGACAGGGTCTTGCTTTATGGTTCAGGCTGGCCCTGAGCTCAGCCTCCAACTCACATCACAGCAATCCTCCTGCCTCTGCCTCCCGAGTGCTGGGATTACAGGTGTGAGTCACCACGCCCGGCACTGTGGTATGTGGTATTGGTTGCTGCTGGGCGTGAGTCTCCACACCCAGTGTGGTATGTGGTTACCGGGGATCGAACCCAGGTTCTTGCGCTCGCAAGACAGGTGCCAGAACCTCTGAGCTAACTGGCCGGCCCCTAGTATCCTTTAAGTTTTCAGAACTGAAATTGCTGTTAAAAACCTAAAAGCAGTTCTGTTGCAAAAGACTAGATATGAACCTTTGGTTTTTTGTGTTAGGGTTTAGAGTTATATGTCTATCAATATTTATATGATGGTTTTTAATATCCATTGTTGTCATATGATGTTTGACTACCAGAGATTGATAGTTTGGCATATCACTAAAGAATGACTATTAAAAACCATTGCTAAAAATTTCTCTCACATCTATCTATCTGTATATCTTCTGTCAAGCACCAGTTTGTTAAATAGGAATAATTACCTCCATGGGATGCTTATAAGTGAATGATGATATGTTTGCTATCTGTGATTGGTGGGCGTGGTGGCTCAGAGAATCACACCACTCTGAAGGCTGGCTGAATTTAAAGTCAGCCTGGGCTATGTAATCAGATGAAGGCCAGCCTGAACTACATAGCAAGACTCTTGTCTCAAAAATGCCAAATAAAAGTTTTCTGCTGTATAGGTCTTAGAGACAGTCTTTGAGGACAGACTCATGTTTACAGTTTGCTCCTGAAGATCTCAGTAGAAGTATAGTGACTGTCTTACTATACCTGATTAAAAAAAAAAAAAATCCAAAAGCATAATACCATAAACATACAAATCTTAATAGTGTTTGCTCTGAGCTTTTATAATCAGGGAATTCCAGCTTGCTGTGTAACGTGCCATTGCGCATAGTAGGACTTAGCTTTCATCGACACTTCCACATGCTGGCTGAGTGAGGTCCTGCACTCCTTTCCCATGGAAACTGTCTACACTGACACAGACCAGAGCACAGCGCAGGCTGTAAAGGGAGTCAGCCTTGTGGGAAATCCAGCAAAAGTACTCTTGAGTATGTAAGTTGTTTTGGCCTGATATTTACAGTTATCTTTCCAATTTATATATTTGCTTTCCATTGCTTTTTGATAATATTCTTTAATTTTACTCATCTATTTTTGAACCCTTGAACATATTTAAGATTCTTTATTTTAAACGATATTTAAATGTAGTGATGCATCTAATTTTACAGCAGGAAAAATATTAATGTTTCTCTTACCCTCTGTCTCTGCCTTTGTCCTCTCCCCTTTTCTCCCTCTTCCGTAGGAGTTATGTTGCAGTGCTGATTGTTTTTATTTGGTGCTTGTTATAGTGCATGTATACAATTAGTATCCATTAATTGACTTTTTCATATGTGTTCAGATTTGGTTGCAATTAATGACTTACTTTTACACGTTTTATCGTAAAACGTGTAATCTTTAAATACACTGATGTTAGTAATATTTTATTATGCACTTTTTTTGGTAGAAACTTAAAATTCTATATTACAAATAAGAACATTGAATGCTTTTTTATATGAAGAGGGTTACAATTCAGTAGGTGGCACTCTTCCCTTTCATGTTTATGTTAATGACTATCTAATTAAATTCCAAAGAATATTTTCAAACTCTTGGAAAAAATTATACAATTTTAACTGCACATGGCTCATTTTAGAAAGAGTAATAATTTTTTTTATAATTTAGCTTTTATGATAAACTGTCAGATGAATATACGATGCATAATATTTTACCTTGAAGAAACTTTTATGTATAGAACGATTTTTTTTGACAAAGGCTTCAGATTTTTTTTTTCTCAAAATTTGAAATCATTATACATTATCTACTTTTCTTCTGTATTTTTATATTCAATTATCAGAGCCCTACTGAGGGATACTTTAGAAAGTAACACATTTCCCTCATTCTGACCCACCAGCTTATTGTAGTGTGTGCATTCCATTTTCCATTATGAAGAGTATTTAGCTAACTGAACTAATTAATACAGCTTAGAATTTTCCTTTCTTTATTCATATTGTTTATATTCTAACAAGTGCTCATTATTGTTTGTTATGATGTTTCCTTGTTTCTATTTATTTTTTTTTCTATTTTTTAAATGTACCATAATTATTTAGATATTCTCTTACTGTTCAACATTTTTTATTATTTTAAAGTACAGTAGCATCACATCAAAGTACTTATGCATATTTTTCTTTCATATTATTTCCTTATGATAAATTCCCAGGAGTTTTTAGGTCAAAGGTATAAACACATTTATGGTTTTTGACACATATTACACATTGGTTTTCAAAAGGATTGTATCAGTTTACGGTGCCATAATGAATGTGTGATTATACCAGTCCCACTGGGATTGAATTTCAAAGTATAATTTTTTTTTTTACTAGTTTAGATTAAACATGGGGCGGGGGGCATTTGTTTTAACTTTTTATTTGAAATGTGGGAACTACCAAAAAAAAAAAAGCTTTGACTAGACTGTAACCACTGGCCCTATGTTGATGCTGCATTCCAAGTCTTTGTGTGTTTGTGTATGTAGTATTTGTGTGTATAAATACATGTGTGTGCTTTGGCTATTTTAGCATTATTTCATTATAACAATTTTATATGCTGTGTTTTTCATTTGGTTAATTCACCTTTTATATGCTATCCATTAATTTCTTTTTGCTAGACAGTGCTAGGCATATGAGGAAACAGGAATTGTATAAAGTGATGAGGGTATAGAAGCAAGAATGTGTTTGCGATGGAAACATTACAGATTTAATGAATTTTGTGCATGGGGGGTGGTAATGAGGCTTGAACTCAGGAATCCAGGAGCTCTCTACTCCTGAGCTACATCCCCAGCCCTTTTATTTTTTATTTTGACACAAGGTCTTAGCTCATTGCCCAAGCTGGCCTCGAACTTGAATTTGCCTGCCTCATGCTCCTGAGTAGCAAGGATTTCACATATGTACCTTGATGCCTGTCCAGATTTAAAGTGAAAATTGAGAACTTCCGTATTGCTGCGGGCTCTATAGCCATCACTTCAAATGGCTTAAACATTGAATAATGTTGAGACCTCTTCTAATTTTTACTTACTTAAATACCAGTGCAATAATAACTTTTTTTTTTTTTTTTTTTTTTTTGAGACAGGGTCTTGCCGTGTAGTTCAGGCTTGCCCCAAACTCACTTTGTATCCTGGGCTAGCCTTGAACTCATGGCAATCCTCCTGCCTCTGCGTCCTGAGTGCTGGGAGTATAGGCATGAACCACCATGCCCAGCTATGTGGTTACTAGTGATTGAACTCAGGACCTTGTGCTTGCTAGGCAGGTGCTGGAACCACTGAGCTAAATCTCCTGCCCTGCAGTAATTACTTTTATTTATAGTATACTCAGTATTGTGAATTTTTTTTTTCTGATTGACAAGTTCGCTGAATTTAAAAGTAAAGTTTTTAAGAATAATATGACAAAATTATTTTAGAATGTATTAATTTACATCACTATTGTTAATATGGAATACTCCTTTTATTCTATCCTTCCTCTTAAAATAGTGTTTCAAATTTATTTATTTTTGGCTTTTTGAGACAAGGTCAGGCTGTTCTTGACTTACTGTGGATCATAAACTAGCCTTGCATTTGGAGTAGTCCTGCTGCCTCAGCTTTTTGGGTGCTGGGATTATAGATGTGTACCCTGGCTTTTATACTGAGATTTAACATAATTTGGAAAGTGTTTTTAACCCTTGGTACATTATTAGGGTCCATTGGTTCCTCTTTTTTTTTTTTTTTTTTTTTTTGAGTGTCATTTTTTAGCAGTTTTGACTGTGTGGATTAGCATTTTATGATATTTAGTCTTCCTTCAAGGCTATCTGAAGAACAAAGAGAAATTTACTCTAAAAGAATTTGAGCAACTGGGTGTGATTGTGCAGGCCTGTAATTCTAGCAGTTAGAAGGCTGGGGCCGGAGGATCACTTCAGTTCCAAGCCATCCTTACCTGCCAAGCAAAACCCTGTCTCAGCCCCCTACCCTATGCCAAAAGTTGAATGAAGGTTGTTTTGTCTTGTTATTACTATATGTCCATTGGGCCCTTTGTAAGCATAGGATGTGGAGAACCGTATTTTTTTTGTATATTAAAATATTTTGGTATTTTATCATCATAAGAATTATTACTTCTTAGTCCCAAACCTGTTTAAAAAATTAAAATAATAAGAAAACAAACAAATAACAGAGATTAAACTGTCAAGATCCAGTCAAGAAATAATCATCTTTCATTTTTCTTATTGCAAGACCTACAATATTATGTTCAAAAAGTATAATAACATGAACTGGAAATATGATCTTTTGGTTTGCTTTTAGCTTTCAGTTGGTCACAGTTGAAAATGTAGAATTTTTCATTTTCCACTTTAATGGAAAAGAGAAAAATCAGTGTTTCATGACATACTTTGACAAATCAAAGTAAAAATAAATAGATGACATTTCTGGCTTTTGATAATGTTGATATTAATAATATAAATGAAAATGCCGACTGTAGGTTGTCAGATGACAGCATCCTATATAATTTTTTTAAATTCAAGAGCTGATATATTTCTTTTTTTTTTTTTTTTTGAGACAGGGTCTCACTTTGTAGTTCAGGCTGGCCATGAGCTCAGACTCAAACTCACATCACAGCAATCCTTCTGCCTCTGCCTCCCAAGTGCTGAGCCACCACGCCCAGCACTGTGGTATGTGGTACTGATTGCTGCTGGGCGTGAGTCTCCACGCCCAGTATTGTATGTGGTTACCGGGGATCAAACCCAGCTCCTTGCGTTTGCAAGACAGCCACCAGAACCACTGAGCTAAATCCCCGGCCCAGAACTGATATATTTTCTAAGAACAAACAAAAATATAGTTTCTAATGTATTTGGTCACTCAACAGGAAAGACTTCACATCCAGTAATTTGTGACAACCTAAATCATCCTGTTTCAAAAGCATATTAGGTGGTACTTTTAGACTGTTTTATGCTGTTATACACCAAGTATTGCATTTTATAAAGGGTTTGGTATGTTCAAATTCATAGTGAAATTTTAATAAAGTTATTTTTACTATCCTTTTGTATACACTTCATAAATTGGGCACAAAAATAGCTTTAAAATATAATGATCCTATCAGACCCATTTATTGAATGATAATGGTTGTTCCTCCTGATACACTGAGGGTTAAAGTAAAAAAAAAAAAATACCTGTCAGATCTCATGGCGTTATCATGTTTTAACACCTCATTTTTTAGTGTATAACTCTAATTATGGCTGGCAGACACAATTGGGAATAGTTAGGAGGAAATAGTATTTCTGGACCAATCAACGATGGAATGAAAAACTCAGGAAGTCCCAAGGCCACGGTAAAGGAGAAAAACTCAGTTTTCATTTCCTTTCATGTAGAGAGTGTTCACAGTAACTTTAAAGGAGAGGGAGAGGTAGGTCAGGAGATTTTGTCTCCAATCGAGTAGTACCTGTGTGTGGAGCCCATCTCAGCAGGCATCCAGTCATCAGCTCACAGACCTTTGCGACTCCCTTGACAGCTGCCGAGTATCCTGTTGCAAATTAAATATGAAACAGGGATGGTCTGACTTTTGCATCTAAAGGATTTCTTAAAGTTAAACTTCAAATGTAGTTGTGAGTGCGTTCATTTTTATTAAAGCTGGCTTTGTTGGGGAGGGACAGGATAGCTAGAACTGTCTCTGTGGTATTAGGAAAAATGCTTTGGGAAAATAAAAAGATTGGCATAAAATTCTAAACTTTCACGTGTGTATTTGGTACGTGCCATGACTCCACTTGATTACTGCAGAATTGTCCAGCCCATGAAACTGCGATTTGGCCTACGATGGCAGTGCAACACAACTTCATGGTTAACAAATATTAAATGTTTCGTGGTAGGTTCCTCGAGATTTTCCTTTTTAAAGTCTGCCTTTCTAAATTTTGCTCACAAAAGGAGATAACATAGTGAGATTACAGGCCCCAAAAGGCTAACATTTGGATTTGATGAAACTTCTTAGAAGGAGCACTTGTGTACCTCTTGCCTGGGTTCCACACTCATCAGTTTTACACATGCTAACTCCTTTAATCTTGGTAAGGATCCTATAAAGTAAGTACTGTTGTCTTTATTTCATGCATGAGCAAAATGAAGTATGGGAATCACTTTCTCATTTTGATTGATTGATGAGAGATAGTATCTTGCCCTGTTTCTCAAATTGGTCTCAGACTCCTGGCCCCAGCAATCATCACCTCAGCCTTTGGAGTACCTGAGACTACAGACAAGGCCCGCCTTTCTCAGCTGAGTACATTTAAGTCAGGTGTTAGTGACGAGTAGATCCAGGATTTGAGTCTAGATAGTGTGACTCTAAAGAACTATTTTTCAAAAATAAGTATGGAGCTATTTTCTACTTAGAGTCTGTTGCTATGATCTTCCTGTTAATACATGTGCAAGGCTGTGCATGTGCATCACTGAAAAAGCAAAACAAAAAATTAAAAAAAGTTAAAGATTTGAGGTACATTGTGCTACTTATTCAATCTCATATATGTGTCTGAGGTTGCTGTAAAGTCAGATCATTGCACGGGAGATGTGGATTTGTGGTACATCAGCGTCATCTATAGGTAAATTGCATACATAATTGTATTAACTATATATAACAGTTGTTATGGTTCATTAAGTACCAGTGTACTTAGTATTGCTCAGTTCATGGCATTTGCGATGTTTTCCCAATTAGTGTATATATGGCTTAGTTACTTTACTCATTGCTGAGACAAAAGGCCCAGCACCTACAGTTAAAGAGATTTATTTAGCTCCCAGCTGGTAGAGGTTTCAGTTTGTAATTGGCTTGCTCTAAGGGAGGGTGGTGGTATTGCAGAAGAGGAACAGTCCATGATGGGCAGAAGGTAGCAAAGCAATAAGGGGGACCACAAGAGCTCTGTCTCTTATATCTTATCCAGACTACTTGCAGCTACTCATGCCCTTAATCCTAGCACTGCATCTAAGTGAATCCCAGCATCACACACCCGAGATCCAGCAACTTCTGAAAAAGCCACGCCTCTGACTGCATGAGGCATATACTAAAATTTAACATTTATTGAGAGCTTGTGAGATAGTTTAATGTAAGAAGGTATTGTTTATTAGACCTACTTGCTTTGCTTTAAGTCTGAATCTCCATCTCCTGATAAATACCTTCTCTCTGGTTCAGGTAAATTGCTTAACCAACAACAGTTAAACTCATTGTTACTTTCTGTTCTCAGTGATGTACCTGTAGATTAAATCTTTACTATGTTTTAATTAAGAAGCCAACTTGACAGTTACTGCTCTTTCATTGATCTCTTCTCATGAATGAGAAAGTGCTGCATCCATTTTATGCTGAGATTGATGGTACAACTCATGTAGTCACTTTGGAGAAGCCATATGCAGAAGGCAAAATCCATACCATTTATAAATTTAAACACTAATACTTTTGAAAATATTGCAATGGTATGCATATTCTAGTATTTCAAAAATAAAAGTTTAGGTTTTAGGATTTTAAATTTATTTTCCAGTGTGTTCCTGTGGTAACTTGTGCATCTTTCTGTTACATTATTGTGTGGTTTGGGCAGTGATGTGGAAGTTATCGGGCTTTGAGACATGAGATTTGCTGGGGGCCCTTAGGTGACTGGGAGCACTAAAGGACTAGAGTGGATTCCAGCAGTGCTCGTAGGGTTTTTGTGGGAGTGAGTTGTTTTGAGTGGGCTTGGCCTCTGATTTGCTCCCAGGCTTCTTGTTTCAAGATGTCATTTCTTCCTCCTACCAAAGTGACCCCAGCTGCCCTTTTGCACCTCATGAAGGCTGGATAAGGCCCCCATCTCCCATCCCATCTTAGACTTTGTACCTCTAGAATTATGATGTAAATAAACTTATTTTCTTTGTAAAGTTAGCCTGCCTCTGATACTTTGTTATAGTAACAAAAAATTCTACTGTTCTGTTCCTTCAGCACAGTTTTACTGTTCTCTGGTTGTGTCTGCCAAGCAGTATTGTGAACACAGAAAATACTTACGTGAACTAAACACACAGACATACCTTTTGTTTTTACAATTTCGTGGGTGGAATAGACAGGAAAGTAATAAACACAACAAATAATAAAATTACATAGTATTTTTGGAAGGTGAAAAGTACTCAAGAGAACAATTATAAGGGCAAATAAAAATGCTAGGGTATTGGGAAGAAAGTTACAATTTAAAATATGGTGGTCACAGGAGAATTGTAAAAGGGACATTTGATCAGACTTAAAGGAAGCAAGAGGCAGATAATAGTAGGACATCTTGGTTAAGAGCACCAACAGAGAGAAATCCAGGCAGGACCTGAAAAAGGACATATGGTGGATGTTAGTACAGGATGGTCAGAAGACAGGAGGGCAGGGTGGGCCAAGGGTCAAGAGGGCTCAGGGGCAGACTCCAGCTCAGTGCCGGAGGCCTGGGTGCAAGCTTGACTTACTTTCAGTGAGGTGGACTGAAACATGTTAATATTGAAAAACATTTTTTATTGTAGAAAAAAATCTAATACACAGAAGTACACAGACTAGGATGATTACCTTCCGTTTGTCCATCACGTAGTTCCTGTTGTATTTGCTCAGTCTTATTTCATTCAGTTCTCCTCCTTTTATATTACGTTGAAGAAAATCACATCATATTATTTCATTATAAATGTTTAGATATATCTTGCTATAAGAGCTATTTTGGTATGATTATAGTATTATCACACCTTTAAAATTTTGTTTGTTTTTTCGAGACAGGGTCTCGATTTGTGGTTCAGGCTGGCCATGAGCTCAGCCTCCAACTCACATCACAGCAATCCTCCTGCCTCTGCCTCCCAAGTGCTGGGATTACAGGCGTGAGCCACCACGCCCGGCACTGTGGTATGTGGAATTGATTGCTGCTGGGAGTGAATCTCCACACCCAGTATGGTATGTGGTTACCAGGGATCTAACCCGGTCCTTGCGCTTATAAGACAGGCACCAGAACCACTGAGCTAGATCCCTGGCCCCACACCTTTAAAGTTAATTTTTTTTTTTTTTTTTTTTTTTTTGAGATAGGGTCTGGCTTTGCTGCTCAGGCTGGCCCTGAGCTCACTATGTAGCCCAGGAAAGCCATAAAGTCACAGCAATCCTCTTGCTTCTCTAGGCATGAGCCACCACACCTGGCACTGTGGTTTGTGGTACTGATTGCTAGTGAGCATGAGTCACCACGCCCAGCATTTTGTATGTGGTTATGGGGATCAAACTTGGACCTTGAGCTTGCAAAACAGGTGCAAGAACCACAGAGCTAAATCCTTTGCCCTAAAATTAATTCTTAAGTGTCATAAAATAGTCTTATCAAAATTCTTAATTTCCTCAAATATAAATATTTGTTAGGTTATTTGTCATTGACTTCTAGAAACAGCAGTCCCTACACTGCTTAAAAGATAATTAGAAGAACCATTTGCCCCCCGCAACAGTTCTTGGTTGCCCACTGGTAGAGCAGACACAGTAAGATACACAGATGTGAACATGACTAAAGAATGCTTTTGTTGATATTTACTGAAGTCTCATATCTGTTGGCCAGACCACCAAGTGATGAGTGAGATAGCTCCAGTGGGAATGCTGGTTGATATTTTCCCTTTATGTTAATGAAGAAGACAAAATAAAGCACACTTCATTGTCAAAACTTCTGTCATTTGTTAATGATAAGAATTTTTCTGAGTTGGCTGTTAGTCTTTGAGTTACTAAGAAAATATTTCCTCAGGGTTTTTTTTTTTTTTGTGTGTGTGTGTGTGTGTGTGTGTGTGTGTGTGCGCCCGCGCGCTATTTAATAATGGTATCACTGCAGATAAAACACTTAAATTTAATTTGCATTTTCAGCATTTTTTCAACTTTTTTTTACATTTTTCAACTTTTTTTACATCTTGATAATCAACACAATGGTAAGTCAGTGTTTTGCAGCGTTTGTTGATTTCTTTGGCCAAGTTCCAGCCCACAGTGGGATGCTACTGATTGGTATGGAAGAAAACTGTGCCCGAAACTGTTATAAGGTGTTTGTATTATTCAGATGCAGTGCTGTCATTACTGCAAGGATAACATAATGAATTTTGAATTCGAGATATCAGCTTTGCTTTTGATATAATTAAATTGTTAGCTCATGTGCTATAACTTCAACTCATATATCCCAGCACACCTTAAATGGATTTATTTTTGGTAACAGGTGTATCTCAAAAAGTTGATGTTTTTACAGATTTTTAGAAAAAGAATTTAAAATGAAGATAAAATACCCTCCATTCAAAGAAAATTTTCCTCAGTTCTCTATAAAGTGGTAAATTCTTCTGCAAAATAAGTAAAGATCTCCTCATCTCAGATTAGTTTTTTGTAGAACCAAGGATTTAGCTCAGTGGTACTGCATTGACCTTGCAAGCACAAAATTATGAGTTCAGGCCCGGTACTGCAAATGGAACAAAACAAAACCCGCCAGATTCCATTTTCAAGGGACATATGTTCATAAGGACCACAAAACCAGGGCCAGCAGCACAGCATGTGCCTGGCAAGCTTGAGTCCCTGAGTTTAGTTCCTGGTAAAAAAAGAAAAACCCCACAAAACCAAGGAGCTCTCTTGAAAATTTTCATTGTTAGCGGGATGATAGATAATGCTCTGTACTGTATTTCAGATACTACCATAGTGATGTTGTAGTTCTACCCCAAAATATACTTTGAGGAGTAGTAAATTCTCTAGTTAATGTTCTGAAGTTTCATTTGAATTTACTTCTTTTTGAGATCAGATCTCTTTTTTCTTTTTTATTAAAGGAACAGTGAAGGCCATACCTGGTGGCCCACATCTGCAGTCTGAGCACTTGGGAGGATGAGGCAGGAGACTTACAGTTTTGACCTCAGAGTGGGCAGTTTAGTGACCGAGGAAGACCTTGTCTCTGAGTAAAAAGTTGGGCTGGGAATGAGGAGTATCATTCAGTGCGAAGGCCCCGAGTTCAATCCCTAGTGCTGCCCTGAGAAAAAACAAAACAAAACAAAACTGTGCGTAAGCACTTTGTTTGTAAGGTGAGGTAAATTGAGTGGTCATGCAGGCAGTGGGTGTGAAGGAAGAGGAAGGAAAAAACAAAGGTTAATTGAAATGAAGTGCTGAATTCTTGCGAACCATAAACACTTCTTTTTGAAATCTTGTCTTTCCTATCTCAGGTACACTGGTTTATCCCATTACCAGTTAGAGCTGTTTCTTACCCCTGCTGCCCTATATGATGTGTCCAGGAGAAAGTTCTCTGGAATTGGAGGAGGACTTGGCAGTGCGCCTGCAGAGTAGCAGTGGTACTCCCAGAGAGTAGGAGAGTCGGTGCCGGCAAGTCTTTCGAACATTAAAGTGGACACTGGATAGTGTATTATTGGGTGGACTGTCACAGGACTCTACTCAGGCTTGTTTAAAGTCTTAAAAGGCATTTTGATTTTATGTTGCCTGAATTCTTCATCCGATTTGTGAGTTATTTCATGAAAGGGTAATTGTGTTTTGATTTGAGGGAAATAGTGACTTTTTTCTTTCACACGGATATAAATATCTAAGAAAAGCTCTTAGCTTTCTCTTAGCTTTTTTACATGATTATTTGCCTCAGCATCTTAAGTGATGTTTTTGTTAAGGTCAAGAAAGAAAAAGGTAAGAGAAAATTAGAGAAGTTATGAAACTACTTTAGCTTTCTACTTTCAGTGGGAGAAAAGTGATTTTCGGCTATTACACACCCTAGGAGGCTTTTCAACATTTCTGATTTTTTTCCCCCCTACCTACCTCAGGGATTTCTCAGAAATCTGATCTGTCAGTTGAATTATTTCAGGGAAGTAGGAGTAGGGAAGAGTGGAATTTGAGGATTTATGGGGTTGACAGATTACAAATAGGTTTGAATGACTTCACTAGGGTATTAACTTTTGAGCTGTTTCATTACAAATAGAGGTATGAAATCGTTTAAATGTCTGTATACGTTCCGTAGTAGTAGAACTACTCTTTCAAAATAGTGATTGGACTGGCTGTTAAAGGACACGGATTTTCCAAAGGAATTCTGATAGAATAAAATCCTCATCTCTATTCTGAAGCTTCTGAATTGTAAATCAGCAAAAGAAATAACTGATATTACTAGTAGTTTCCAGTAGTTTTAAATGGTGTGGAATTTGATTCTGGTTCATTGCTCTATTTTATATTTAGATTTAATTTTTTGTGGCATTTAATACTTTGGAACCTCCTAGATGACATACTTATTTATGTTACCTTAGCCTCAGTTATCATTGGCAGGGGTCATTTGTTTGTAGATACACAATATTTTTCACTAGTTCTGAACTGTACTGATTTAAGCTTTTTTATTCCACTAAAGTAGGAGATAGAAAAATCTAATGTTGATCCCTAAGTCTCATTGTGAGCACTATCTTATTTCATCAACTAAATTTGGGCTTTTTGTTTGTTTTGACTCTCGGCACATCTGTTGCTAATAAGAGCTTACTTTAGGGTTGTCGTGGATCAAATACCTATAACACAGAACAGTACCTGGAGCATGAGCCAGTGCCCAGGAACCATCAGTCGTTATTTATTGCTCTGGTGTCAGCAGCAGCGTTGCTGACCTTATCCGACTGGTTGATACAGGGTAGGTTTTTCATTTGTTTCTGGTGTGTATGTGTGTGTTGGTCTTTGCTCATCTATAATACCATTTTACTTTCTGAAGAGAAAAATGAGAAATGCTCACAGTTATACTCTTGGCTCTGCTACTTATCTGAATCCATTTCCCTTGAAAGCGAGGGGAGTTAGAAAACCAAGAACCCTCAGCTACGAAAAGACTGCGAAGTAAGCAGTTCATTCCTCTGCCTCCCAGTTAATTAAAATACATTGTTCTAATTGATACTGTAAAGAAACAATTCCGCCCTTTTCCGTCTTTATGTCATGCATTGAAAGTAGTGTCTGACCAACTATAACCAAGACGTAGTACCCACTTTTTCCAAAGAGTGTGGTATATAGCAAAATGTCAGGTAAGCAAAAACAAAAAACAAAACCTCTTGTAGTTTGTTGTAATAAAATTTTTTGACCTACAGTATTTGATTTCAAAGATTTGATACCGTCACATTTCAGATACAGCAGTTGACTTTACCATGTGACCTTTAATATGGGCTCGGTGAGCAGAACTTTGAGTGCTGAAGTTGATGAATGGACCAGTTATTTTTTAGCATCTGCCCAAGTTCATGTTCTGTGCTTCTAGCTTCAAGTGCATCTATGTGTTCTGATACCCATTTGACACGAAAAGCGTGAGGCCCAGGGGAAGTTAGGAGGTTGTCTGATACCATACATTTCTTCCACGTCAGATCCACACTGTAGAGCCAGGCTTGTCAACTGCCCAGGTTTCTGTTTTTTCTCAGTCTTGTGATGAAGGAGTATGAGTGACAATTCAGAATGCAGAGGATATTAAAATTGTGTTCCTTCTCTCCTGTGTAAGCTAGGTAACTGTAGCCTCTTGCCTTCTTCAGATTCCTCCTCTTACGGTGCCTTCGTGTTGATACTCTCCTGGAATATGTTGAACATTGTAACCCCTCACCTACATGTATACATCCTATCTTTAAATCCTGCTCTGTCCATTTGAGGTTCCAGGAGTGCTATGCTGACTTCCCAGGTCATCTGACATGGGCTGTTAGTTCAGTTAATGTCAGGGTGAGATCCCGCTGTCCAGAGTTCTTGAAGCCATGTCTGGGATGGAGTTGCCTGCTGTTGACTGAGCTGGTCTCCCTTCTTCCATCTGTACCCCACATCTTTTTTTTTTTTTTTTTTGAGACAAGGCCTAGCTTTGTAGTTCAGACTGGCCCTGATCTCATTAGGTAGCCCCAGTGAGCCTCAAACTCACAGCAGTCCTCCTGCCTCTGCCTGCTGAGTGCTGGGATCACGCCTGGTTGTACCCCATGTTTGCTCTTGACAAAAGAACTTCAGACCAGCTCCATCTGAGAAGAAAGCAAAGGTGCAGGGATTCATTTGCCATTCGTGTTGTAGTTTACCTCTGTTGTATGCCATGGCTGCACTTTATTTCACTCATTAAGTTTGTTTCTTTCTGTGTTAGAATTAATCCGCGAGAAGGCATTTTGTCCATTCTACTCCTAGCACTTACAGTTCATTGCCTAGTAGGTGTCAGTTAATGGTTGTTGGCAATGGCTCTTGCACTACTCCATGATGATTATTATGCACATGTCTTCTTAGCACCCTTGCTTTGTATCCCCATCATCTCGTATGAAATATGGTGAATAATGGCAGCTACCCTACATAGGTTGAAATTTGCTGTTTGAAAGTTTTTTTTTTTAATTAGTCGTTAAACATTTGACATTTGTTGTTTGAAAGTTTTATTTTGTGGTGATGTCTAGGGATATATGATGTGTGAGACAATAAAATGACACTTCTTTAAAAAGAATTTATTATCGGGGCCGGGGATATAGCTCAGTGGTTCCAGCGCCTGTCTTGCAAGCACAAGGACCTGGGTTCGATCCCTGGTAACCACATAACAATATTGGGCGTGGAGACTCACCCCAGCCGCAACCAGTGCCACATACAGTGCTGGGCGTGGCGGCTCACGCCTATAATCCCAGCACTCGGGAGGCAGAGGCAGGAGGATTGCTGTGATGTGAGTTTGAGGCTGAGCTCAGGGCCAGCCTGAAACACAAAGCGAGACCCTGTCTAAAAAAAACCTTAAAAAAAAAAAGAATTTATTATCTTTAAAATGTATATTCATCTAACTTATTGATTATATAAGATCAAGTCCACACTGGCTGGTCATGCAGAGAACAAACTGAATTGAAATTCTCTGAACTGACACAGTAAGCTCACAGGGGTGCCAGAGGAACTTTTAAATTGTCAGGAGAAAGTACATACACTTTACATCTAAGGTACACTTACTTACTACTAGACGCAGTAGTTTCTAGTTTCAGCATTAAATCACACTAACTCTTTTGACACTGTTAGATCTTTGCAAAACTAAAATTTTAGCAATGCTGTGATAATAAGAGCTGTCTAAAACCTCTTGCAGAACAGGGATGGAGTGACTGTGTCCAGTCTGAACACAAGGGTGGAGAAGTTGTCTGTACTTAGAAGTACACAGATCCAAATCTGTGTTCAAGAATGAAAAATTGAGTTTTAAAAGATATATGTTTGTGATTTTATTTAAACAGCTATTAAATTGTCATTACAAAACTAGTAAGTGGTTTGAACATAATTACTTAGTAAATAGATACTGCTCGTGGCTTTTGTGGGTCTTGCAGAATTGCTGAGACATGAAGGGACTCTGAGCTGAGAATGTTCGGGTACCATCAGCACCAGCAAATTTAGAACTTTAGAACAGGAAGTGAAATTACCCGTTACGTTATTTTGCCCCTTCTCAATCATAGTCCCTTCCTCCTCCTAAAAGTAACTGCAACTTTGTTGTGTGTGTGTGTGTGTGTGTGTGTGTGTGTGTGTGTTTGTTTGTTGATGGTGCTAGGGAATGAATCCATACCCTCACTTATGCTAGGCAAGCATTTGTCTATTGAGCTGTACTCTTAGCGTTTTTTATTTTATTTTGAGACAGTCTTGCTAAGTTGCCTAGGCTTGCCTTGAACTATTGATGCTCATGTGACAGCTTCCTGAGTAGCTGAGATTACAAATACGCTACCGTACACCTAACCACTTTTGATTGTACCTCAGTTATTTTGTAAAAGACATTTCCTCTCATGTGCTATTGGTTATTCATTGGTATGGGTCATATACAAAAAAAAATACATGCTTGATTACTTTCATATACTTAGTTTCCAAGTTAGCAAAATGATTCCTTGTTACTTCCATAGTTGCTGATTAAATTGTACATCATTATGAACTCACTGATTTAAACATATTTAATAGGTTTAAAGCCATTTCATTCTTACCCTTGTTAGAACCTAACTGCCTAGTCTTTAGCTAGCAGCAAACTTCTTGTATTTGTTTTTTAGTCCTTTTATCTTGGTTTTACTTACGACTGTAGGTTTCTGTGCTGCCTATGTGGAAATGGTACAGGCTTATTTAATATATTTTTTGTCTTAGATTTAAAATCAGCTACTTTTCGGGCCAGGAAGTTAGCTCAGTAGTTCCGGCGCCTGTGTTGGAAGTGCAAGGACCCAGGTTCAATTCCCCGGTAACCACATACAGTACTGGGCGTGGTGACTCACACCCAGCAGCAATCAGCACCACATACCACAGTGCTGGGCGTGGTGGCTCATGCCTGTAATCCCAGCTCTTGGGAGGCAGAGGTAGGAGGATTTCTGTGATGTGAATTTGAGGCTAAGCTCAGGGCCAGTCTGAACCACAAAGCAAGACCCTGTCTCAAAAAAAAAAAAAAAAAGCTACTTTTCAGATGACCATTGGTTTAAAGATTTTTTTCTTTTTATGGATATAAATGTCTGTATTGATAGATTTTTCTCCCTGATGAATGTTGATATTTTTTGTTTCAGTAGGAAGTAATTTGATTCAACTTAAACTCCTCAACTATGTCTTCTGTTCTGTAGGGTAACTGAAATCTCTTTCAATTTTGATTTGGGGTGTGTGTGCAGAGGTGAGGGGGATTTCCCTTTGTTTCATTTTGATTGACATAACTGGTATACAGTAAACTCTTAAAGTAAACCTTCTTAAAGTAAACCCACAGTAAACTTATTTAAAGTGTACGTTTAAGTTTTGACATATATTTCTGAAACTATTTTCATTGTCAAAATAATTAAATATCTGTTACCCAGAGAATTTTATTGTGTTTTCTTCTCTCCTTCTGAGATATTTCTTTCTTTCTTTTTTTTTTTTTTTTTTTTCATTTTTGAGACAGAGTTTTACTATTTAGTTCAGGCTGGCCACGAACTCATAGTGATCTTCCTGCCTCAGCATATACCTCAGCATCTTCCTGCCTCCTGGCATATACCACCATGCCTGTCCTTTCCAGACTTTTCCAGGTTTGTCCCTAGCCAGCCATTGACCTATTTTCTGTCATTATAAGTTGGCTTACATTTTTGGAATTTTATGAAATAGTAGTATGTATTATTTTTTGGTCCAGCTTTTTTTCACTTGCCATAATTATTTTGAGGTTCATTCATGTTGCTCCAGATAACCAAAATCTATTCTTTATTAGCGAATAGTATTTTATTTTGTGTTTAAGCCACAATTTGCTTACCATGAACCTGTTAATGGATATCTACTTTATTTGTATTTGTTATGACATCTTTTATTGAATTGCATTCCTTATTTTGATATACTACAGTTTACTTGCGTCTTGACCAGCTGATGGACATTTCTTTAAAAGTGTTTGACAATTAAGAGTGGAACTATTACATGTAGGTTTTTATACTTGGGTTTTCATTTTTCTCTGGTAAATAAATGCACAAGAGTGGAATGTCCAGCACATGGGGTTTATTATTGGGCTTTGAGAATTCTGTGTATTCTGGTTATCAGACCTTTGCCATCTCTGTGTTTTGCATATGCCTTATTCCCTCTCCCCTGGGCTTTTGGAATCCTAGGGATCAAACTTGGGCTAGTATGTGCTGGGAAACTGCTCTACCTCTCAGTTACACCCTCAGCTCTGGCTGTTAATGGTGTCTTTTGGGGACGAAATCCAGGCTTACCTTTTTTTCTTTTATAATTTATATTTTTCTGTGTCCTAAACTTTTTTGTCTTAACCAAAGCCCAAAGATTTTCTCTTCTTGTTAAAAGTTTTACAGTTTTAGCTTTCATCCTTCGGTCTGTGATCTATTTTGAGTTACCTCTTTGTATATAGTGCAGAGTAAGTTGAAGCTTCTGTTTTGTGTGCATGTACATGTCAAATGATCTGTACCATTTTCTTCTTCTTTTTTTTGGAAACAGGGTCTCTCTTTGTAGTTCAGGCTGGCCCTGAGCTCAATCCTCCTGCCTCTGCCTCCGAGTGCTGGGATTACAGGCGTGAGCCACCACGCCCGGCACTGTGGTATGTGGTACTGATTGCTGCTGGGTGTGAGTCTCCACACCCAGTATTGTATGTGGTTTCTGGGGGATGAACCCCGGCCCTTACACTTTCAAGACAGGTGCCAGAACCACTGAGCTAAATCCCGGGCCTGTACGTTTCTTGAAAAGCAATCCCGTCTTAATGAATTGCCTTGACTCCTTTGTTGACAATTATCTGACCATTTGTATATAGTGGAAAGATGGTGTTCTTTGATAAGGCATTTATCTATTGTTAGGTAAGCATTTCTGTAGAAATTCACTTAGATTCGTGGATTTAAAGATGTGTTTAGAAAATTCCTACTCAGTCCTTCTGACTGAAGAGAGTTCAGAGTGATGAACTGAGAGCGAAGTTACCTGGAAGTGGAGAGGGTCAGAAGTGCGCAGATGGTGAGCGCGTGGTCCAGAAAGTAGGAAGGCCTGCAGGGTGGGGAGCCGGTGCGAGGTCCGGGCCTGCTCATGTTTCTTCTGACTATTTGGATCAGCACATCGAAAGTGACAGCTGGATTCCTCTGCTGGATTTCACAAGCAAGAGTGAGGATGACAAGTTTCTTAGTGAACATGTGTGTCCTAAGTGGGCAGAACTTCCATTGAGATCAGAAATCCAGACAGTACTGACAAAGCTTCTCTGGTCCGGCTCCCACTCCCCCTCGTGTTCCCTGTGGATGCTCTTGTGTGTGTGTTTCTTGTGTCTCATCAGCATTTATTTATGAAGATAAAAGCAACTGTATTTTTTTCCTCTCTTTCATTTCTTACCCAGACACGTCATGCAGTGTACAGTGTTCTGCACTCTGCCTTTTGTTTTTTCTTAACAGTGTATCCCATTCAGTTTTCCCCTTGAAAGTGGTGAAAAACATTTTAGTGGTGTGTACACGAAAGCACTAATAGCTGTTTTGTTTGAGCTGTGATATAACATTTAGAAACATGCAGCCCTCGCTTTGAGGTGCTTGCATTCTACTGTGAGGGAGAGTCACCAAGGGAGAAAGTAGGAGACGAGGCTAAGTTTTCTGCTGTAGAGAATGAAACCAGGCCTTCCATGCGATTGCCTGTGGAATTTCAGGGCAAAGCTCTTCTGAGAAGGGAGCACTTAAGCTGATAGCCCCTGTGACAAAGAGCCAGTCATGAAGATCAACAAAGGAGAGTGTGCTGGACAAAAGCACAGCTAGTGCAGAAGCTCTGAAGTAAGATTAAACTTGGTGTGTTCTAGAAACAGCAGTAGGGCCATTGTGTCTGGGGTCTGCTCGGAGGAGAGCAGCAGATGAAGCAGGGGTCAGTTCTTATCTGGTAATCAGGGAGCGGAGTGAGGATTTTGTTTTACCTGCAAGGGGACACCATTGAGAATTTAAGTCAGAAAGAAAGTTGAGCAACAGAAATGCTGGACTTGCCAAGACAGAAGGAGAGGGGAGTGGTTGGAAGTGGAGCGGTTGGAAGTTTCCAGAATTCTCTAGTGTTAGGTTCATCTGACTGATGTGTAGTTGGAGAACTGAGAAAGCTTTATTTATTTTTATGGTACACTCTAAAATATAATTTGCTTGAGTTAATGACTCTAAATTTAAAAGGTTAAGTTTAGGGCTGAGGATGCAACTCAGTAATGTTGAATGTGTGTTACACGTGCAAGATCCCAGGTTTGATCCCCACATGAGCAAAACAATAAAACAAACACACTGTGCTATTTCTATACATCTGTATCTGTATATCTACATTAATCTATAACCTAGATACAGCTTTAAGTCCAAGCTGGAAAAAAAGCTTTTAAAGAGGTGTGTATGCATTTAAGATTGTATTTTAAAAGAAGAAGTTAGTATGTGTTCACTATTTTTTTCTAAGTTCATAATCAAGTTTTAGGAAATTGATGTTTGAATTAGAGCTGAAAGATAAGTATTTCTTCACTTTTTTAAAAAAATCACACTCTAGCTCTGAATTAGCCAAATTGCTGATGGGTTTCTGTGACTGGATCTTCAGAGTACTGAGTTATTTGTGAGGTTGGAGGAAGATACACACTGTTCTGTATGGTGTTTAACTATGGAGGACGAGGATGGCTGTTAGCAGTTTGCAGGGAGGGCGGATGGTCTTGCACAGGCTTTAATGTGAAGTCAGATTGGCATGTCTGTTAGCCATAATGAAGAATTAGATTTTTATTGCCTTACTGGTGAAATGTTCTGAATTGAATATAACAAAAAATCATCCCCCAACAATAGCAGTAGCAACAAGTGGTGAAGGCTGTATGTCCAGCGATTGAAACCCTAAGCTCAAGGTGCACAGTGTGGGCTGCAGTTCTGGAGTCACCTTCTAGTGGCTATGTCTTCGCTAGATGAGCTGCTTCCACACTCCAAGTCTCATTTCCTCCCATATGAAATATAGATGACAGGGTAGTAATGGCGATGAAATAATCTAGGTGACATTCTTGTGCTATGTCTTTTGAAGCCTAGAAAGATCGAACAGTATCAATAACAATAACTGTAATGTAATTATTATAATTTTGTTATCTACTGCATTCATAAATTCCAAAGACATGTATTAGTAGCTCCATTTTTTCGATTAAAGACAAATTCACAGAGAACTCTTAAGTTTTACTTACGTCACACAGCTAGGAAAGAGGTGGGATTCACACTTAAGAAGGTCTGATTCCAGAATCCATGCTCTTAATCAGAGCTCTCAATAGGTTTCTAGAAAGGTCTTCCAGGAGTGGGATTTAAGTCACTGCATTAAGAGTTACAAGTATAAAAAAGGGTAAATATGTTGAAGAATATTCCCCTTTTTTGTTCTTTTTGTTAAGCTGAAGATTCACATTAGTATGCTCATATCTTACTGCTGTTTTAACAATAAAAACTTTACATTGTGTATGTCAGATAAAAATTTTAAAATATCAGTATAATAGAAGAAATACATTACTTATAATCCCACTGCACAGTGGTGACCATGTAGTACGGCATTATGTAGGTTTGACATTTTGATTGTTGAGAACTTTTTACTATTTTAACAGGGTTATTTAACACCCTTACTCACGCATACCTTTTTTGTATTTTCTAATAATCTTCTTGAGAAACCAACCTAGAAGTAGAACTGGGGACCTGATCATCGGGCTGCCATATTTTCCAGGTGTTGGCCCTGCAGGAAGGCC
The DNA here is from genome assembly GCA_004026965.1 of Petromus typicus. NCBI lineage: Eukaryota > Metazoa > Chordata > Mammalia > Rodentia > Petromuridae > Petromus > Petromus typicus. The sequence goes on from PVIR01006534.1 coordinate 49,157, forward strand.
GTCCAGCTGCTCTCCTGCAACAGCATGCAGCTGCCTCGCCTGCACTGCACCTGTGGGGAGGGGTTTGTTCATTTCGATCTGTACAGACAGTTAGCTGTGTTACATGCTGTTGATTACCGGTGAATATGTTTATAAACTGTTTGGCGTTTTTGATTGCCAGAAAAAATTCATCCTTTTTCCATTTTATGATGGCTGACTTGATTTTGGTTAGCCTGGAGAAGAGATCATTTTCAGAAATTAAAGTTCTTTTAATTTCTTTTTGCATGCTTAAATTTAGGGATTTCAGGGCAGCATTTTTTTAAAAAAATTAGATAAGGAAAACAGATGATCTGGAATATGATACAAACAGTAATAAGGAGTTGGCACTTAAAAAGAAAACCTTGCTCTAAGAACTTGTCTCTCCCATTACAGTGCTGGATAGAAGTACAACTGCAAGCTCATCTTACCGACAGGAGATGATAAAACTCAGATCTTTTCCTTTTCGTAGTCTGTTCCTCTTCCTTCTTTACCTCTGACATTCTAATGAGTCCTTGTGCTACAGAACTAGTGTAGTTCAGAAACCAATCTGGCTTTTATGGAAAATTGGATTGTTTACATCTGTAATGGAAAAAAAAAAACTATGTATGAGGAAAACAATGCAGTCTACACACAGCATAGTAATATGTTGAGGTCAGTAGTTTAATACATTTGTTCTTAATTTTATTAACTTGAAAATTTCCTCTTGATATAAAATTCAAAGATTATATTGTATGTCGCTTGAAGCTTTGTAATTTCTTATAAGTCAGACTTTCGTATGTGACAATTTTTATGTGAAGAGAACTACTGTGTACAGTAGTAGTAATTATGGCTATTTTGTTGTTGGTATCTATGTGCTGACCATACATTATTTTTCAAAAATATTTATTCATTTAAAAAATGTTTGGGAGACTGTCTCAAAATATTTTTTTGCTCAAGGATAGAGAAGAGAGAGAAAGGAGGCCTCTTCAGAGTCCCAGTTTTGCCTTTATTTGGTTTTGGTAACATTGGCTCCTTGAAAACATGAGCTTGCATTCATGTCTGTGCTGCAGAAATGGAAACAAGAAACTCAATAGCAGAGAAGAGTTTCCTGACGCAGGTACTATAATTTCTCAGAGCCAATAAAAGACTCCTGAAGTACAAAAAAGAAAAAAAGAAATACATGCTAGTTAAAGGTAATAAGTACAGAAGTAAACTTTATTTGAGTCTAAATTGATTTCAGATAGCTATTGTTATTTGACATTGACTTTTGTATGACAGGCCAAGAAATTAAAACATTAAAACATTAAGCATTGAACTATATTTTACTAAATATCTGAATTTTAGATTAAGAAATATTGGATTAGTACAATATTTCTAATATTTGTTCATCACTTAACATAAATAGTCTGCCTTTATATTTAGCCAGATCTTATATAGTTGGAAACCAAGTTTCTTAAACTCATTTATTTCAAAACTGTAAATTTATTCAGGAAGCTTTTCAAGTGTCAAGTTAAATATTTATGTTTAAAATGACAAAATTTAATTTAATTATTTACATCAAAGAAAAGCAGGAAAATTTCCATAATTAAAGTTCATTCTTGGCTTTTCTTTTTTAACCTGCGAACTTCTATACTTATCAGTAGAGGGCACTGTTGTAACATGATAGAAATGTTACTGATATGCTAACTTCTCTGCCTTTGCATTTGGGAAAGTGTTTTTAAAAGCAATGTTCTCTGTGTAATTAAAATCAGTTCCCTGTATAATTAGCAATCGAGCCTTATTCTTTGTAGTAGAGTTTGTAGATGACTTTTTTTTCTGTTTTGGTTTGTGTTCATCTATAGCCAATGCCAAAATTGTCACCTATTAAAACATAGAAAGTTGTATTGCTGTTTATCAGCATTAAGCAATGCTGTAGAAAGGAATATATAAAATTACAATATGTTTCATTTAGGTGCTCTGAGCAAATTATTCAGTAGGGAATGTTTAAAATTCTTGGTTCTATCTTGAGAAATAGCAGAGTTAATGTGCCATAGTAATAATATCTTGTATTCAAGTGCCCTGAATAATAATAGAGGACAACTAATTCTTGCAACATTTAAAAAATATATTCACATTAGTGTACTGCTTGAGAAAGCTACTGACCTAGGTAGCAAATTTTCTATATAATTTCTTTTCATGTTCCCTTAAAATTATACAGTATTGATTAAGATATCAAACTACTAAAATACTGAATATTAAAGTACAATTAAAATTATACTTCTCTTAAAAGAACATAAGTATTACACAGGTGACATTAAATCTGCATTCATTGCCTGCCTGCCCTGGGAGATGTTTGGGGGCCCTGAAGTTAGAATCCAGGCTTGAATTTTAAGTTGTCAGAGGTATAATTTATGAAGTTAAGATTTATCCATAAATCCTAGAGTCTCCATGAGTAGTTTAAAAAAGAAATGAAAACCTTATTTCAGAACCTAAGTATCAATCATTTGCTGTGAGATTTTTGGAACTGAAAGTTATAAATAATTTTAATGTATTTGAAAGTAATTTCATCCTATGCTTTAATATTTGTAAAAGAAAATTAAGAACAGGAAATCTTAATGATTTTTTAACCTTTTAATCAGTGTAAATCATGTAAAATCAAGGAATTAGTTTTTTTTAAAGAACTTTAAAACTCATGACAGAGTGATAACAGTTTAAAATATTTCAACAGTCAGTAAGGGCGCAGTTGACTGCTGAAATGGGTAATTCTCTCAAAGTAGATTTTATTTAAAAAGTGCAAAAGGCTTGCATTGGGGGATTTTGTGTAATAGATTTAGGACAGGAGAATTGGTAATATAACTTTGACTTAGCTGTTTACTTTGATAACAAAAATTGTAGGGGTAAAATTTGAGAGAAAGTAACATTGTTTACGGACACTCTCATGTAACTTAAGAAAAACATTAAGGAATATCTTTTACGCATTAGTCACTGTAGGTGTAACTCTAGAATTTTTTAAGTTTCTCTGATGTTGTAGCTGTCCCCAAAGGAAGATATTCTAGTTTGTTCCCCTGCATCAAATGAGCCCGACGCTCTTTTGTGCTTTAGGGTACACTGTAGACATATGGGGCCAGGTGTTTGGAAGAACAGGCAGATGCAGTACAGGGGCTGCACTGCTTTCTTGATTCAACTATGACAGATGGATTAGAGAGAGTAACAGTATTTGTTCATATATGAAACTGTTTCACTATTTCTTATGCCAAACAGAGAATAAAAGAGATCTCGTTTGGTTGAAGCATTTCTCTTGAGTCCTTACAGGTCCCCAGGTCCGCGCATCTTCTTGGTAATGATTAGGGCTGCATTTCCCCAGAGAGGCCAGCACAGGTTTTAGTCCAGGCCGATTTGTATTCAGCAAGGTCAAGATAAGTTTTATCTCTATAGATAAGTCAAGTGCATTAGAATTGATAGGTAATAGTAAAATACACTGAAAATATTATTGTCAAGCGCTTAATGAATTTTTAAAGCTGTGAGCTTGTCATGTAAAATATATCACTTAGTGTTGTTTTTTTTGAATGGAGCTCAAAAGAGCAATTAATTTTGCAGATATTTTAAAGAAGAGTTTTAAAAACCCCAGAAACTGATTACAGCAACGTTTTTGGAAAACCCCTAATTGCTCTACATTTAAGCCTGTACTGATGAAGTCTTAGTCTTTTTTTACCCAAGGAAAAATAAAATTACAAAAGAATGTTAGAAAGCATTTATAAATTACAAACGTAACTTGAATGTACTTATTAGTCACTTTTGGATATTATATAGATACATATCTTAGCTGTCAGCTTTGCTGTATAAGTGAGATTTTCTTAGTTAGGGAATTGGGGAAGAAAGACACACACCAAGAGACGATGACAAGTATGTCATTATTTTAGAGATTCTGCTCTAACCTGAAAATACATACATACATACATGCATACATACATACTTAAGATGCTATAAACATTTTCATTGGCTTTTTCTCAGACTAACACTCCTATGGCTTATATTCATAGATACATTTTTAAACATGGACTCTGAAAAGATCTTTTATCTCTTTCTTTTTTAAGTTAATTTTCTGTCAGTAACATGACCAGATCATCAGAAGAAAGGTAGATTGAATTTATTTTCCTTCTTGGTGCAGTTTACACAGTAAAGTTCATCATAGATTCCATGCCAACAGATACCACAGAAGTGTTCAAAACATGTAAAATAAATGTGTACTGAACTCATTATTTACCGTTTTCTGTATTAAAAAGAAACTTCACTGGCTTGGCCTTTGGAATTTCGCTCTGTTTGCATTTATGCTTCTTAATTGTCTAAAATTATACTTGTTCCTTGATACGTATTCAGAGATAGTAGTTTGTGGGTTTGCCATGCTTTACATGACGTTTTCTTATCTTAGTTAATTGAGATAAAGAGACTGAAACCAGTCTGCGTGGTGATTTCAGGTATTATTTATCAGTTGTAGTTGTTTATACGGTAGTAAATAATAACACTTGCTGTCATAATCACCCCTCCTGATTTTTCTCTCTTTTCTTGATACTTAACACATTGTTTATTTAGCCCTCTAACTTGAAGGCAATGTCAACATCTGGCATAATTTCTGGAAATTGTTTTCTTTGAAACTTCATATAAATGATAGTCTTTTGATTAATCTGTATCCTATGGGTTGACATTTCCACCTACTTTTCAGGCTGAGAAGTGGCAGTTGTCCTCAACACTAAGTGGCTGTATTGCTGGATTAGGAGGTTGTGCCGTGGGGAGAACTGAAGGCGAGCAAGGGGGACGTGTGGAGACCTCCCTGAGAAGCGGCCGCTGTTCTAGAGCGGGCAGGCATGAAGGGTGCTGCCGCTCCCGGGAAGGGAGCGTGAAAGAGGAGTGGATTGTCTCTTTTCAAAAGTCAGCTTTGTGTGGCAGGTCTCATGCAATATCAAGAAAATTAGAGCTTTAAAAATCGAACAATGGTCCTTTTAAAATATATTTAGTTTAGTGAGTTTACCCTCCCCAAACCTCTGGTGTCTGATTACTCAAAAAAGAAAAGAAAAAGAGAAATCTTTATCTACTAACAGAAAGTGCATTGCAAAAAATAGCAAGTTTTCACAGAGAATATTTTAATTCTACTTTAATGAAGAGAGAAATATCTAAGAGCACATTTTTAAAATTCACTTTTTTCTCAAAAGATTAATTTTACTGGCAGAAAATAAACTCCAAATCAGTCACAGCAATTTCACATAAGTATTAAAGTTTTAAATTTATATTTGAAAAAAAGAAGTTTTTATTTACTTTGTCTTCCCTGCATAGTAAAAGATACCTAAAGACCAAAAGAAATTTTTCACATTTGATAAATTAGTTTGTGCAATTGTTAGTTTTTCTTTCCTTTGTATCTGAATAGTCATCAAATCAAAAATTCTAATGAGAGAAAGATGAGACCATTGTTCAAAAGAGCTAATTTTCTACAGTAACATAAGGTACTCCTTTTATTTAAAAAAGTTTCTTGAAAACAATTCTTTAGCTTCATGTTTATGGATACCCATATTTCAGGGTGGGACCCAATTTTTAAAAATTTAATTAGGAACTTATAAGTAGAGCTTTTTTATCTTGAATAAAATAGGCCATGTGCTGGTATTTTAAAATACATATTGTTTTCTAAGACTTTTTTTCTCTTGGTCTTTAAGAATTAAATTTAAAAGAACAACTTACTTATTGCAGCAGGAGCTCCTGGAGTACTTTTATTAAAAATAAGTTGTCTGCATAGGGAAAAGAAAAGAATGGCAGACAGAGATTCACATATGTGAGGATTGTGTACAAAATCATGGGTGTAAACTGTTGCATCGCTGTTTGTGTACTTAGTTCAGTTTTTAAAAACAGGTGTATCAGCTCTTTGGTTTAATTATTTTTACCTTTGAAAATCATTCTTTTACTGAAGCCCTCATCTATATTTTTAAATTTTCTTCTATTTAGTAAAACTGTTTTTCTACTCCCGGATGGATTGCTTAAACTTTGGGAAGTGTTTGATTCTTCCGGACTTTTTTCTTGTACTGGAAATAGGACAATGCTAAACCTATCACTTTTACTTTGATTTGCTCCCTTTATCTTTAGAAAATCTAAATAAAACTGTCATTCTGATTTTCAAATCTCTCTTTGAACTTCCCTTACCCAGATTACTCGCTTTTCTGTCTGCTCACTCCTTTTTTATTTTTTTTTTAATGGAGAGTTCACATCTGACGTTTATTTCTTACTTGGTAACTGTTCCTTCTTGGATTTAAAAAATATTTTTACAATGCTTTCTAACTTTATCTATTATTCCTTTCTTGTAACGACAAATTGACTTGAGAATCTTATAGAATAAATGAGAAAATTACCAATCTCTGAGAGTCTTTAGAAGTAATTAATACTAGTTTTATATAGAATCTGTCAGTTTACTGAACTAATGTCTGGAAGCTAATGGCCACCACTTTGAGCACCTCTTGTAATTGTAGAGGCTAAAGGTAACTTTATTAATTTCATGATATCTCAGTAGATTTAGAATTAATACATTCATACAAGTTATCCTTTGCCTGATGTGTACATTTTTTAGTGGACTACATTTGTATTTTTAGAGATATTTAAATTTTCAGCTTTGAAAATCATTGTTTGTTTGTTTGTTTGAGACAGGGTCACATTATGTAATCTAGGATGGCTTTGAATTCACTGTAGCCCAGGCTGACCTTAAAACCACAGCAAGCCTCTTGCCTCAGCCTCCCACGTGCTTGGGGATTACAGGTGTGCCACTGTGCCCATCTTTGGAAACTTGTTAAGGATAGAGGTGGTGAGAGTTGGGGTGTGGATATTGGAGAGTTCTTGTTTTCTGTTCATATTGAATGCATTTCATGTTAGTTAAATTTATATTAACGTATTTCATATTGATTCTCAGTATTTTAAAAACTTAAAGTAAAGGAAATAGAAACATTTCTTAGCCTAGAATTGGCATCACTTACTGAGAAAAAAAAATACTAGAATTTGTGGCTCAGTTCTTTAAGAAACAAAAAAGTTGCTGAAGAACAAAAAAGGTACTTCTTTATTTAATTCTTAAATATTTGTCATACGAGAATATAGTGTGGCATATAACGTAGAATTCTAAAATATTTTTAAAATAAACAATGTTTATTATGTAAGCAATAAACCCATTATTATTATTTTCTAGTAAGAATGAGTCTGAGAAAGTTAGCACATGTGACTTCTGAGATTACAGCCCTACTATTGGAAAAATAAGGCAGCTGGGACTCCTAGTGACAAGTGCGGTAACTGAGGTCTCTAAGGCTGGTTAGTGGCCTCACTGGGACAGAATAAGGTTTCTTGCCTCATTTTTAAAAACTATTTGACAGCCACTTTTTCTGTCTATTTTGTGTGAGCCATTTATATTACTGTGAGAGGGGATTTGCTGGCGATGCAGTTCCTATATCACTGGGGCCATTCAAATCCAGATACTTGGGAGCTAGTGTTTCTGTCGCCATACGTGTTGTGGTGTCCTTGGAGCAGACTTGTCCCTTCCAGCTTGGCATTCACTCTGAGCACTAGCACATCAGTGGGCTGCCGGTGTGCATCTGACCTCCTCACATTATTCTAAAATGTGGTTTCATAAAGAATATGGGTGTTTAATCATGTGGTTATGTGCAGGAGCAGACCCTGATCTTATGAGGCTTCAAGTTTATGCAGTTTGTGGATCCTTTTATTTAACTTGTTCTGGCATTGGAAATCTAACTCAGGGCCTCACACTTGCCATGCAGGTGCTGTGCTGCTGAGCTACATCCCTGGCCCTTGGAGAGCCTTTTAAAACAAAGTAAAATAAAATGCAAATACCAAAACAGATTCACCAGTAACATGGAGAAATATATTGTGAGATGTTGTATGGCAGTGAAGACAAGAATTGTCAGCTGCACCCACTGTGGAAAAATCTTTCCTGAATGGAGTGAAAGGATCCAGGCTCTTCCACTGGTGGGAGACTGGCTGCTGGTTGCTTTGGGGGTGGGGGTTGGGGGTGGGATGGCGGTGTGCTTGTCCTGACCCGAGAGCGTTCCACTTGTGAAAGTCATCCAACCGCAGGTGGAGGGTGGGCAGACGGTACTTAGTTTGTGTTTACTGTGCTAGAGTTTTAGAATCAGGTACATAGTTTTGGGAGGAGAGTGTCTGTGGGAAACCTTTAACTTACAGACAGTCTTTCTCTTAGTACACTGTAATTAATTCAACTGATATATTGTTATTAGGCTTTTAGATTATTTCTAATACTATACAGTCATTTATATGAAAAATTCAAAATTTGATAATTTAATGAAATATCTAACATCTCCATGTTTAGAATTTTTAAAGTAGTGTTTTCAAATGGAATAATAAGGCATTTTTATTTTTTATTCTTTCCTTTTGCCCTTTTCAAGAGATGGTATCTTGTTATAAAATTATTTATTAATGATATTAAACTGTATATTAGATTACTAACTGCAAACTTTTATATAAAAGGTTTTTTTAATTAGATGCTGTTAATGAAATGCAGCTTTGGCTTTCTTATGGTAACATACTTATACCTGCTGCACCCCGCTTGATTATGTATTTTATATTGTATGGTTCTGAATCAGAACTTTAATTATATGTGAAGTGAAGTAATAATGCCTGACCTCATCTTTGTCACAAAATTAAGATAAGTAAGAAGAGACTTTTATTTTGGAAAATAATATTATTTTTAAAAACATTTAGAAATCTATTATGTTGGTAAATCCTGAAATGGACCCCTAAAGTACAGGCTATAACAACAAGTTCTTTTAGTAAGGTAATTCAAAGAGCACAAGAAATAATGAGAAATGATTTGAATACAGTAGATTTTCTTGTTTACCTGCTGTGTAACTAACTTACTTTGTTTATCTGATGGACCACAGGTATTCATACTGGTTGACATGTATATGACTTTTTAAAAAATTGATTTTATTGTTACATTTTATTGTAACCAACACACCCAACATTGAGAATTTGTACCAGTATTTGACACAACTTCATTCTCATTTTTTCCCCCACTCCCCTGCCCACTCTACCATCCCCTGATCCTCTTGTGACTTTTAAAATTTTGTTTCGCTCTTGGTCTTCTCCTTAGTCTTACCAAATTGTCTCACTAAAGATAATACATGTAAAAAAGTCATATGTTTAGACTTTTAAAAATAGTTCTTAAAACGTTTAGGTTTGTGTTTTCTTTAATAAAACTATCACAGGAAAATTAAACTCAGTAAATAAAAGAAATGCAAAAATTCATCCATAGTCATCTGGGAAAAATAGATTTTCAAGTGGTGCCTTCATTCAACAAAGTTGTATGTACCTGAAAACAAGTCTTCCTTTCTAATGAAATGGTAATCTGTCATGAAATGTAGGAGATTGGGTGGCGGGCCAGGGAATTGGCAGACCCTCTCAAATTGTGTGATGGGTACTGGTTTGCCACCATTGTTTCCTTCAAGGGCAGTTTCTTTTAAACGCATTCTTATTCCTAGATTAAGCTTCTCAACGACATGGAATAGCTGTCTTTCCATGCCTTTGTGGCCCTCATCTCGGTACATTTTCTGAATGTGATAGTTTTATTCTGACCATGATTATCAGGATCCAGTCCTCACTGTTCATCAGCAAGCCATTTACTTTGTGATTTGGACAACTTTTGTGAAACATTTTAACCGCGTACCCTATTATAGTAGCATAATCTAGTTGTCTGCAAATCTAGCATATCTGGGGCAGGAAGAATGGAGAGATTCATTTGGGAAAAATTATCCACATAACAGAAAAAAAAAATCCCTTAAAAAGTTAGCTTTTTGAATGTATTATTTTTGCACTATTTGTTTCAAGCATCTTGAGTTGAATTTCAGTTGCTTCATTCTCTTAGCCTCAACAGCCACCTTTAATGAGCAGCTCTAAGCCAGCAGAATATCAGAATTTCAGAATTCTCTCAAGAAGGACCATATGTTATAAAACAGATGATCTAATTAAATTAGGAAAAAGATAAATTTCTCAAATGCATTAAACAGCAAGGTTAGGAATAGAACAGCAATAAAGTATGAACTTGGTAGTTTTTTATCAAATAGATGTTTGTATATTTTATAGACAAAGAGAGCAAGATACCTTGAATTTCTAGAGGGTCTCTGAAAATGAGATAGAGTAGGACTTGCACATTTAAATGTAATGATGGGGGGGGGACAACTGTCTTTAGTATGAAGTTGGCAGAGTTAGAGAAGGCTCAGTGTGAGGAGCCCTAAGGTTGAGTACCACTCCGTCATCATCATCATCATTATCTTACTAAACTGGGGATCAGACCCAGAGCCTCAGGAGTGCTTCACCACATGCTGTACCCAGAGCTTCATTCCTCGCCCTACCATCTTGCCATACAGTTCACTGTTTAACTTTGGGAGAGTTGCCTGCTTTCCTTGTAACCCAGATGATGCACTTAAAGGGGGGAAAAACTGAAACAGACATATCTAGAAACTGTTCATTTCAGATGATGATTAGTTTCTATACTGACTGTTCTATAAATCCACAGGTGTGTTCTGGACTGAATAGTGTGAAGAAGTTGTGAGTTTAGTTAAACAGATATTGACTTGGACCTATGCGAATTTGATTTATCCACAAGGTTTCACAAACAGCTCTTTCCTACAGTGAAATAAATAAGTATATATGTATGTATATTTTTATATCATATGTATCTATGTATATTATGAGATTATGGGGTAACTATTAGAAATATAAAGGAGATTTCTTGTTCAGACCCTAGAAGATGTTAATCTGTGGCAGAGTACAGAGATCTGCTGTTCAGTATTGTCACAGCCAGTAGACTCGGGAGTTCGGTCAGTCCTGCACACCTCCTTCCTAACACGTCCTGTGAGGCACATGGACACTTCTCAGTCCTTGCTTCTAAGCAGCTCACACTCTTCTGATAGCATCTTCGAGGTCATCTCCTCCATCTACTTCATTTTGCAGCCGAGGAAATAATATTGTTACCAGAATGAGAAAAGGAGTCCTCAGAAGAGATGAGAATGTGATGTCTGGCTCCTACAAGAAAAATGTTACAATTAAATCTTCAGAACAGTAAAAGCTCTTGAAAGGTCTTAGGGAAACAACATTTTAACCATGGGAAAAGGCACAGAGGTTTGATGGATGAAAAATATCCTCGGATAAATTTGGGTTCAGTATAAATTCTTTAACAATCACATTGCCTCAAGGTGGGGTGCTGGTATTAGAAGGCAGTAAGGGGGGATCACCACTCCAGTGAGCTGTCCTTGCTGCAGTGGCCACTTCCTGAGGGTCAGTCTGCAGAACATATTAAGCAAGGGGTACATTAGTGCATCGTAGGATTGTGTGTCATGGTTTTTTCCTTTCTCTTTTTTTTTTTTGAGACAGGGTCTTACTTTGTAGTTCAGGCTGGCCCTGAGCTCAGCCTCAAACTCACATCACAGCAATCCTCCTGCCTCTGCCTCCCAAGTGCTGAGCCACCACGCCCGACACTGTGGTATGTGGTACTGGTTGCTGCTGGGCGTGAGTCTCCACACCCTGTATGGTATGTGGTTACCGGGGATCGGGGATCGAACTCGGGTCCTTGCGCTTGCAAGACAGGCACTGGAACCACTGAGCTAAATCCCTGGCCCTGTGTGTCACTTTTTTTGATTGTAGACACAGAAAAATTGCAAAACAGCACAGAGAATCCCAGATATCTAGCTGGATTCCCCAGATGTTAACACTCTCTTTGCTTTGTCACTCTCTTCCTGTATATATGTTATTTCTGAACTGTGTTTTACAGGAACTTAAAAGTGTAACAGTCTTTCTGAAATATTTTAGTGTGAAAATGAGTGAAGGGTCTCTCATACAGTACATTTATCAAAATCAGGAAATAAGCATTGCTGTGATACTATTATCAAATCTACAGGTCATGTTTAGTTTATGTCAGTTGTTCCAGTAATAGCCTCTGTAGCAAATTTGTCTGGTCCAGTGTATAGTTAGGAATCTCATGTTGTGTGTCTTTCTAGTTCTTTAGTTCTTCACTCTGTCTTTGCCATTCACAAACTTGCAAGAGGACAAGACATTTTTTTCAGAACATTCATCAGTTTGGGTTTGTCTGATATAAATTATCTGTGTCAGAACTGCCGTAGAAGTTGTGTGTTCCTGTAGTGCATTGTGTGAGTAGCCTGTGGTGTTGATTTAGCGGACATTTCATTTGGTTAAAGTGGGACTGCCAGGTTTCTCTGCTATCAAGTTATTATTTTCTTTCTTCTCAGAACTGTCTGACATGATGGAATTTTTTTGTTTGTTTCTTTGTTTTGAGACAGGGTCTCATTTTTGTAGTTCAGGCTGGCCTTGAGTTCAGCCTTGAACTCACAGCAATCCTTCTGCCTCTGTCTCCCAAGTGCTGGGATTACAGGTGTGAGCCACCACACCAAGCATTGTTGTATATGGTACCGGGGATGCAACTCAGGACCTTGTGCTTGCAAAGCAGACGCTGGAACCATTGAGCTAAGTCCTCGGCCGTGGCTCCTATTTTTGAAAAATAGAATATAGATTGTAGTGCCATTATTTTCTCTTAGCAAAGAAATATATTTATTTCTTTGTCTGTACTGCTGAGTCGCATATATATTTCATAATACCCTGTGAAATGCGTGAGCTCATCCTGTTAATTCCTTCTCTAATACTATAATTTATTCCCATATTTGCTTAATTCTAGAATATACATACAGAAGTGTTTCTAAGATTGCTTACCTATCTCAGTGTGTCCAAAGTTCATATTTTATCCCTAGTCCCCCCTTTCTCCCTAGTCTTTAATTTGAAGGTATGCAGTAATAGTCCCTTATCTGTAGAGGATATATTACAAGACCTGGATATCTGAAACTATGGGTAGTACTGAATCCTATACTTTCCCATCTTACCAAAGAACTTATTGTGTCCTCTGGCCTTAATTTTTGCAGTTTGAGGTGCAATACCAAAACTAGCATGAATTTCTTTTTCCCTTTTCGCAGTTTCATAGATAGTAGATTTGTTCTTACCATAGATCTTAGCAACTTCATCATGAGATTTTTTTCTTCTTTGCTTAAATCAAGAACTTTCACCTTTTCATTCAAAGGATATATTGTATGGCTTTCTTTGGTGCATTCTAATTTTAGCATCAGAACTCAGAACTCTTTTTTTTTTTTTTTTTTTGTGGTACTGGGGATTGAACTCAGGTCCTTGTGCTTCTGGAGTAGGCACAGTACCACTTGAGCCCAGTCCCTGGCCTGCATCAGTACCCTTGTCAAGTTGCTTGAATGTCAGCAGTGTGTTGCCACTGCTGTGGGTCTGGGAACCCAGGGCTCAAGCACCAGTGAGCTCACGCACAAGTAGCGATTACATGAGAGATTGACAGATGAGCCGTGTGTGCATTGTAACGTCTGTGCCCTAGGCAAGACAGAGCGGCGTTTGATCGCTGTGCTCACAACTGTGTACAATTTGAATCTTACCAATTTATTTCTGGAATTTCCCATGAAATGTTTTTGGAGTACAGTTGACTGTGGATAACTAAAACCATGAGGCGAAGCCATGGATAAGAGAGAACTATTGTACAGTCAAAATTTTTGTGTTCAAAAATTACTTGGAAGGGCTGGGGGAGGGTATATGGAAAGTTGTTGCTTAATGAGTTACATGCAGTTTCAGTCTGAACTGGTGAAAAGTTTTGATAGTAGATGATACTGATGGTTACATAACGTGAATTTAATTGGTGCCACTGAATTGGATACTGAACTACAGTTTAAATGGCAGGTCTTATGTTATATAGATTTTAGCACAATGCACAAAAGTTACTGAGTTAGTTCCTTTTCCTCCACTCCCAATATAATTGATATTGATTTGAAATATGGTTATATTCTAGTGAGCCATTTGCATCTATTTCTATTCCTTCTTGGACTGTCTCCTCAGCCTTTCATTTTATGGTGCCAAAACGTGGGAATTGTATAACGGAAGAGCAGCACTCCTCTGTCATTGTCTGTACTGCCGAGTGCCAACACCCACAATGGTTTCTGCTAGTCTCCCTCCATCCAGTGGGCAGCCCGTTGTAATAGCTGGGTTTTGCCTTTCTTGTCTCCTTTCTATTCATTTTTCCTTCGCTTCTACATTTGATTGTACGCTCCTAGTTCGAGTATGTTTGCCTTTGACCTTTTTACTTTCCGCAGTCTTCACTGACCCCATGTGTCAGTCTTCTTTCTTGTGTTCAGTCCTGTTGGCGAATGTCTTCACTATTGCCTTTAAATGGAGCCTCTTTGGTCTTAACACTTCATGGATATATAATTAATTCTCTTAACCCTCTTTCTTTATCAGTAAAGTGAGAATAGTAATAACTTCTAGGATGAAAGCAAAGTGAGGTAACATGTACACGTCATGGTACATAGCAGATATCCAGTGAATGGTTACTTCTTTTGCCGTCTTCATACTAATGTTCCACAGTAACATGAATACTTTGACGTGATATCTGACTTTCAGGTTCTTTCATCAGCCTTATTCAGAAAGCGTAACTTATACCAGTGAATTGATACAAGATACTAGAAATTAATCTTGGATTGAAATGAAGTACTTTCAGTATTTTTTAATTTTGTTTGAAATATTCTCTTATAGAACACAAGCTTAAGAAAATAATTTAGAAAACTGAATATAAAGCACGTTATGAACTCAAGGGGATAAGTAAATTAGGTGACAGCAACTTGGTGTTGTATGTAAAATGGTTTAGCTATTACTCTAGCTTGAGATTTTGCTTATAAAATTTTTGCTAGAGTGGCAGGAACATTTTATATTGTCAGAGTCAAGAAAGGCTTTATCTTCACAATGAAGGGACTCCGGGTCGTTCTTCATTTTTCTATTTTCCTTCTTTTTTTCTCTCCACTTCTGCTGCTTATAGGAAGAGGAAGCAGGAGATCAGAGAGCAGAGTAGATGAAATTCCACATGAGACTTTCCCAGTGATAACTGCGAACTGTTTAGGCAGATGAATTGACTGCCGGGGACTAAAACAGATAAGAGCCCCAGGCGTGTTTGATGCTGAATCATCTGAGGTCTGAGAACAAACCCCAGGAAAAGGCTTCTCAGCCCTAGTGAAAGTTGGGGATGATAAAGGAAAAGTTAAGGATTAGAGGAGAAGATACCTGATTGTACCATTTAGGTGGTTAAAATTCTTTACAACTTTAATTGGCCACTTAAGAAAGAGCAGCAGAGTAAATTACGGAGTTTTGAAAGTGAAGCCCTGGGAAATTGTTACTT
Organism: Petromus typicus; assembly: GCA_004026965.1. Taxonomy (NCBI): domain Eukaryota; kingdom Metazoa; phylum Chordata; class Mammalia; order Rodentia; family Petromuridae; genus Petromus; species Petromus typicus. Next base: position 64,425 of record PVIR01006534.1, read on the forward strand.
TCAGAACCCTTCATCAGAGCTCTAGGCCGCAGTTCCAGCTCCATTCCACAGATCAGCACTATTGGAATAATTTGAGGAACTTTCTCTTTTCTTTTCTTTTTAACAATGGAGCTTTCCAGGCCTGTGAATCTTACTTTAAAATACCCTGTCATCACGGTGACTATGAGCATCCGCCGAGCTATCTGTCCCCTCTGTAACCCATCCTCTTCCATTTTCAATTCTTTCTCTCCATTGGCTCTTCTCTATCCCTTGCAATCACGCTTAGGTCCTCAGAAAAATGTTTAAAGTTTTTTCTTTAACTTTATCTTCCTCTAGACCAAAATCTACACCCTTCTTTTATAGTCAAGCTTCCTGAAACACTTCTCAAACATGTTTTTTTTTTCTTCACTCTTAACTTTTTTAACCATCCTTATTCTTTTCAAAATGGAACACACAAGATGACCCAGCAGGACACAGAAGAAAATGTTTAACTTCTACATGTTTTTATTTACCAATGATATCATTATCATTGTTGTTTATTAATATTATTATTTTGGCTTTTTGAGACAGTATCTTGCTATGTAGTTCAAGCTAGCTTTGAACTCACTGTGTAGCCCAGGCAGGCCTTAAACTTATCTCGATCATCCTGCCTCAGCCTCCCAGGTGCTGGGATTATAAGCATGAGTCACCATACCTGGCTCTACTTGTATTTTTTAAATCTTAAAATCTTCAGTGTATTATATGTTTTATTTATATTTAGTACATTTAAACATTGATAACCCCTTATTCAATCAATATAGCCATGTTGACATAACATATACATAAGGTTTCCTAAAGAAGATGGGGAGATCTACATGTAGAGTTGAGGGTAGACCATGCCCATTTGTTCACTTCTAGTCTATTCCAGTGTGTGACACTATGCACCAACAAAGCACATGTTTGGACTATGGAAGTGCCTTCATCAAATGAAAAGTATTTCGACAGGTGCTGGCTTAAATCCCTTTGATTGAATAAATATACGGTACTACTTACCAATATAGAAACACAGTGATCATGGTGGAACTTTATGTATCTATTCTTTTTTTTTTTTTTTTTT
>PVIR01006535.1:0-65357 GCA_004026965.1 Petromus typicus
AAAAAAAACACATATTGCCAAACTTGTTTTGAAAAGGAGAATCCAATATTCTGCTGCATTCAAGAGTCTCATATAATCTTAAAAAAAATCACAGGCTTAAACACAAAGAATAGGATGAAATATCTGATGCACTGATTTGTCAAAAGTAAACAAGAGCTGCAATTTTACTCTTAAAGTAAACTTCAAGTTAAAATTCATCAGAAGAGACTAGGACGTTCACTGTATATTAGTTCAGAAAACAATTAAAGAGGTAGAGAGAACACCTACCTACATATATATATGCACCGTACTTCATAAAATAAATGCTGCTTGACATAAATATGAAATAATTACCAACACACTCATAGTGACCTCAATAGCCCTCTTTCACAAAGAGACAAAGCAGCTAAAGAAAATGGTCAATAATAAATGTCAGAGATGGAACATGCTTTTGCTTATTAGGGATCTACAGAAAGCTATCTTTCTATTACAGAATTCATATTCTTAGTTACAAAATAGACCATGATAGTCCACAAAATCTGTTTCAAAACCACAGTTACCTCACATAAACCAATAGATAAGTGTGCATTAAAACTAGAAATCAGTCACAAAATGAAACATAGGAAAGTTATAAATACAGTATCCCAAAACTTGGAGCTGTCCTGAATACCAGCGAGTCACAGAAGCAATTAAGAAAGAAATTAAACAATGTCTAGAGTCAAGTGGCAATTCCAGAACATCACACCAGGAGCTGTGGGACCCAATAAAAGCAGTAATCAGAAAGAAAAGAACTGCAGTCCACTGTGTAAAACAAAGGTCACAAATGCCTGGAGGTCCTACACACACAAGAAGCTGAACAATATGCTCACTTCTAGACCTCCTAGGACAGGATCCCATTGCTGTTGGCAGGGAATGATCCTGGGCTCACGTGGAAGCCTCTCTTCATCTCTTTCCCTGAGAACCCATGTGCACTGAGCAGGTTAGCAGGCACACACTGACTGTTACAACTGAGCAAATGCACCGTATTGCAATTTGGGCTGTTGTCCTGTCAGTAGAGTACAGTAGTATAGCTTAATGTTGGGCCATACATTACAATATTGCATGTAAGATTTACGCAAATAAAAGCAAAATCACCAAGTTTAGTTTGATTTTGATCATTTTTTGTTTATATACAAACTACATACAATTTTTCTTTTAATGACCAATTCATTTAACAATTCATTAACAATTCATTTCATATAAGTTAACATTATTTGGGAATGACATGATCCTTTATGTAGAAAACCCCCCAAATTCCACAGAAAGTCTTCAACAAACCAGCAGTGAAGCGGAATGCAAAATTAATTCCATGTATCAATTACATTCCTGCACACCAATAATAAACTCATGGAGAAGTAATTAGAAAAACAATACCGTTCTCAACAGCATCAAGAAAAATTAAACACTTAGGAATAAACCTGCCAGGGAAGTGAAAGATCTCTACAACAAACATTATAGAATTCTGAAAAAGAAAATTAAAAAGGTTAACAGATAATGAAAAGGCAGTCGCTGTTCCTGGATATCAAACCAATATTGTCAAAATGATTAACTTTCTATATTGATATACAAATTAATGCAATCTCAATCAAAATACAAATAGCTTTCCTAATAAAACAACAGAAAATAACACTGTAATTCATATGGAACCAGAAGAAAGCTGGTACAACAGCAAAGATGGTGCAGTATAATACCTGACTTCAAGTTATGCTCTGAAGTTGCAGCAATAAAAACGGCATTGTGCTGGATTAGTGGAACAGAGGACAGGGCCCAGAAACAATCTCAGACACATCCACCCACCAAGGTTTTGACAGAGGCCAAGATCATGAAATAGAGGGAGACCGTCTCTTTTGCATAAAGTATTTGGAAAATTGGCTAGCACATTCACATGCCTAAAAGTAAACCCATATTTCTTACCACGCACTGAACTAAAAGCAAGTTGAATCCAGATGTAAATACTAAAATGGAAATCTTCTAAAAGACAAAATAGATGAAACTTTTGCAGTCATAAATATAGGCAAGGACTTTAAGAAAAAAAGGAGACTTGCAAAGAGAAATAAGGTGTGTGTACTCTTCTGTGTAACAAGATACTATTTTTTTGCTTAAATTCAAATCTTTATTGGTACATTATGAATACACATCATCATCACATTCAGCATTGAGAGTTTGTACCAGAATATGACATGATTTGATTCTGTGATAGTAACAAGATACTTTTTAAAAACGTTTTTCCCTTTATTGAGTTTATTGGTACACTTTAGGAACACATTATGATCACAGTCTTTTTTGAGAATGTACCTGTATATGATGTATCTTGATTGTTAGTTTTCACAAGATATTTAATTTGATGTCATCTTGTAGAGACATTTTTAGAACTTCATAAACTTTTTCACAAAACTTGTGAATGTGCATGTTATGTTTCCCATATTGTGACAAGATACTCACTTGGTTCTCAACATGGTAAAAAAAATGTTCACAAATAGGACTATATCAAATTAAAAAGCTTTTCACTTAAAAATATTGTCTCATGGGGGAAAAATGAGTATCAAGTTTTGTCATATTCCAGTACAAACTCTCAATATTGAATGTGATGAAGATGTGTATTCATAATTTACCAATAAAGATTTGAATTAAAAAATATATAGTCTAAAAGTACATCCATTCAGCTAGAAATGTCTCAAACTTATCCTTCTTCATGGCAGAGTAGTACTCTGTTCAATTAAAAAATCACATATTTATTCATTCATTCATTGATGAATAGCTAAGATTTAGCTATTACAAATGATGCAGCTATAAACGTGGGTGCTCATATACTGCTGTGATATTAGCCTATTATGTCTTTCAGAAAGATACCAACAAGGAGAATAGCTGAGTCACATGGAAGCTCTAGTCCTAGCTTACGAGGAATCTCCACACTGATCTCCAAGTGGTTGCACCGGTCTACCTCCCCACCGACAGTGGAGAAGAGTTTCTTTTTTCACACAACCCTGCTAGCATTTGTTATTAGTTGGCTTCTGAACAATAGCCATTCTTTCTGGAGTGAGAGGGAATCTTAGTGTCATTTTGTTTTTAGTGCAAATCTTTATTGGTACATGATATGTACACATCCTAGTTAGCTTCACCATTGAGAATTTGTATCAGTATATGATATAACATGACTTGATTCTCATTTTTTTCCCATTCCTCTACCCACCCCACAACCACCGCCCCTGGGTATCATAGGCTTTTCCTTTTTTTATTTTTTAATTGAAATATTTATTGATACATTACATATACACATCATGATTGAACTCCACAATGGGAATCTGTACCAGTATAAGACACAACTTAATTCTCATTTTTTCCCATAGTCCTACACACCCTACCCCTCCATATGCATAAAATTTGTTTCCTTTCTTTTTTGTTATAATCTCATTATTTTCCCCCTTCACCCTATTTCACTTTGAGTATTTTCTATTTCACAATATATAACATACAATTCTAGAACTCATTTACATCTTATTTTCTCATACCAGAGAAAAGATGCAATATCTACCTATCTGTGACCTATTTATTCCACTTATGAGGATATCCTCAAGGTATCTATTACTCTGCCATAAAAAATGATAAATTTGAATCATTTATACTTAAATGGATGTACCTTGAGGCTTTTCCTTTTTTATTACTGTCACATTATTTTTCCACTCTGTACTTACCTCTCCACTCCAATTTTCATCTCAAATGACCTGTAGTAATAATGAACATATTTTTCAAATATTTATTTGCCATTTGTACTTCTTTACCTGAGAAATGTGTATTCATTTTAGGAGCCCATTTTTGGATTGAATCTTTATATTTGAGGATTCCAGTTTTTTGGCGTTTTTTACATATTCGAGATATTAGTTGTTTGTGAAGAGAAAAACTGGCAAGACTTTTTCTCACTCTGTAAGTTGTCTATTCACTCTCTAATGCCTGAAACTGAAGTATATACAAGGGCCAACGTGTGTAACAGATATTGTGAAATAGGAAAAATGTTCAATTGGGAAAGAGAACTGGAGCAGGGGAGAAAAGAAGGAAAATACAGAAACAAAGCTTTTGTAAATACAGAAGTAAACAGGGGTTGAAGTAAGGGAAGAGAATGGGTAAAAATAAGAAAGTGTATGGAGTATGGGTACAAATTCCCTACAAAGAATTATATATATATATATATATATATATTCAATTAATTAAAAATGTTCTCCAATGTACTTTAATAGAAATATCACTCGTTGACATCTTCATATTACTCAAAAGTGGAAAAAATTTAATAGTTTATTATCATGTCTTTATGCAGTATAAATATGAACTCATCACATTAAGCGAATTAACATATATCACCAAATGCTTAAAATGTTTTTCTTCTAATGAATTCTTAACCATATTATTTATGCATTTAATTGTTTCATTGTTTATCCTTTGATACCTTAATTTTAAAAATAAATATGTATATTTTCTGGGGAAAAGAAAGCTTTTGCATAACAAAGGAAACAACTAATAGAAAACACAATGCATAGAATGAGAAAAATTTTTCCAACTGCACCTCAGACTAATCTTAGCCTATATAAAAAACATCCACCAAAAAAGACCCGATCAGAAAAAGGTAACTGAAATTGAATAGTCATTTCACAGAAAAAGAAATACAAATGACAAATACGCACATGAAAGAAAGCTTCATCATTACTAGCCAATAGGAAATACAACTTAAAACGTCTTACTCCAGAAGGAATGGCGATCTTCAGGAAATCAGATAACAAGAAACGCTGATGAGACTGCAGGCAAAAAGAAATGCTTACACATTTTGGGGGAGTATAGAAACTTGTGCAATCATTATGGAAATCATTCCAGAGATTCTTGAAACTTTAAAAGTATGAATTCCATTCAATGAACTATCCTTGTAGGTAATTTCCAGATGTGTTAAAGACCTTGTCTTTCAGTGCTACATGCATGTTAACGTGAAAAGCAATGCAGTACATTACAGCTAAATCTTTCAAGCAGCTTGTATGTCCATCACCACGTAGAGAGGAGTTTGAACTTTGTGCTAGTAAAAATCAGAATTCCAGAGTAGGAAGACTTGATTCCTAACTTACCAATTCCTGCTCCTCTGGATGTGGCTTAAGTTTATTGAATGTTATATCTCACTAGACTTTTCAGTATTGCCAACTTATAGCCATGCAAGCATATAACTGATATATGTCACCTATATAATGGGGTAAGAGTGATCATTTTTAACTCAGTTGACTTGGACGTCTCATCTGTTACCACTAATCATTCTTTGCCTGTGGTTAATTTTTTCCACTCTTTTCACATCATATACTCTACTGGAAATGATTTGATTCGATGTTGATTGCTACTGTATCAAAACATTCTTTATAGATGTACCATCCTCTTTTAAAACTTTATTTTATTTTATTTTTTAAAAATTTATTTATTTATTTATTTATTTATTTATTTATTTATTTATTTATTGAGACAGGGTCTCTCTTTGTGGTTCAGGCTGACCCTTAGCTCAGCCTCAAACTCACATCACAGCAATCCTCCTGCCTCTGCCTCCCGAGTGCTGGGTTTACAGGCGTGAGCCACCACGCCCGGCACTGTGATATATGGTACTGGTTGCTGCTGGGCGTGAGTCTCCACTCCCAGTATGGTATGTGGTTACTGGGGGATTGAACCCGGGTCCTTGTGTTTGCAAGACAGGCGCTGGAACCACTGAGCTAAATCTCTGGCCCCATAGATGTACCATCCTCTTAAAAAGAAAAAAAAGATAGTATCATATCTTTTCTCTAGTATGAGAAAATAAAGATGTAAATGAGTCCTAGAATTGTATGTTATATATTGTGAAATAGAAAATTCTCAATGTAAAATAGGAAGAAGGGGAAAAATGTTGAGATTGTAAAAAAAAGTAAGGAAACAAATTTTATGTATATAGGGGGGCGGTAGGGTGGGTAGGGATATGGGAAAAAATGAGAATTAAATTGTGTCTTATACTGGTACAAATCCCCATTGTGGAGTGCAATCATGATGTGTATATTTAATGTACCAATAAAGATTAAAAAAAAATTTTAAAAGTAAAAAAAAGAAAGAAAATAAGATCGAGTATCATATATACAAAATCATTTGTATCTACTTATATGTACTATAAAATTACAGTCAATCATTTTTATGTCAGTGATTTTCAGTATAAGTGTTTTTAGTGTATTTTTTATTTTGCTACCATCCCCCCTTCATAACAAGCATATTTAAATCACCAAAGAAACATTAGCTCCAGTCTTAGGTAAACTTTAATACACTATATCACACCATTAGGATGACTTATACATCATGTGACTTAATAGTGGCAACAGTGGAAGTTAGGTAAGATTTTCCTGTCTGTTTCTTGTTTATTTTATTTCTATTTTAAACTGAGGTTACTGGTACGGTTTCTTTATATATTATGATCACATTCAACATTAAAAATTTGTACACATCTTGATATTTTTTCCCTCTCCCTGGCTCACCCTACCACTCCCAACCCCCTATGTGCAGAAACTTTTTTTCATATTTTTGTTTTTGCTGTCAAATTCTTTCTTTCTCCATCTGTTTTTTAAATGAGGAAGTGGAAACTAAGATACTGATCAGCCTGGCCGTGTGTAAGAAATGCTGGATGGCTACCCTTACTTTGCAGACTCTCAGATCCAGTGAAAGTGGCATCTCTTTCTTCCTAAAGATGAACTTGTCCTAAAAGTTTGCTTCTCTGATATTGACCAAAAGGACACTAATAAGATACAGAAGTCAAGTCTTCCTTTCCCCATCTTTGTACTTCCGAAGTATGTATGTTGAATTGTGCAGGAGGGTGAGGACCTCAATTTTTAGTCTGTTCATGTTTGAAAGTGCGAATTTTGAAGTCCACAGATATGAAGATCTTGAATATTTTAGAATTATTTTGAGTAGAGAAATACCCAGTTCCACCCATCAGCTAGAAATCCCATTTCATTTTCTTTTGAAAACCTATGATGTTTAAGCCGAAATGAATTTTCCCTATATTAGTTATATAGTTTATTTTGTAGAAGGTCATTGGGATCCTATCTGATAAAATATTCTTGTAATGAAAAAAACACAGTATTCCAAATATTGGCAAGTTTATTAGTAGTATTTTTCTTAATGACTTATTACTGATTGAACTAATATTACCTAAATAAGTGAATTGGAGAATGTAAAATATATTAATCATAAATTGAGTATTAACTATTTTAAATAAATTCACCCTTAACATGCTGCAGTCATTTTGACATATACTTGAAATATATTTGAATGAACCTGGAGGATAAGTTATACTTTACCAGAAGAAGTAGGCTGTGTATGTAGGCTGTATATGCACAATGTTTACACTTGCATGGAATTTTTTGTATTAGATTCTCAGTTCCCAATTCTCAGTTAACTTGCGCACAGTGTTGTACACTTTAGGTGCAGCTACCATGAATCCTCCTATTTTCATTCCCATAAGGGCTCCAGGTGCTTAGCTCATAATAATTATTGCAATACCAAGCAGTCATCTGATAGTAGTGCGTTCAGTTATAAAATGGTGAATCACCCATTTCTACCTACAAAGCAAGATGAACACTTAATTTCCTTTGGGTGCTCTGTGAAGAGATAATTTTGGAAGCTTGTCACAGCCCTCTGGATTATCTGTCGTTGTAATATTAGTCCCTTAGTGTTACTAGATTTCTTCCTAGTCCCTGCTCTCCTAACAGCATTCTGCCCAGATTTGATAGAAGATAGTCATTCCAGTTATATCTCATATCTACTATGCTCTGAAGGAGCAATAGTCAGAATAAATTTTGCCCATGTCTTCAATAGATACTGTAAAAGAAATACTTAGCATTATTGGAAAATCTAGTAATAATACTTGTAGGTATTACTTTTATATAAACTTGAATTTCTAATGGCTTAAGATTCAATCCACATGCTGTATTTGAGCCACAGTGAAGATGAGCATTTCCATGTGGGAGAAGATTAAATATAGAAGAAATACACTCTATACGCATATGTACAAGATTTTAAAAAATATGTAATTTTTTGTTAACTCCTTGTTACATACCTTACATTAGTTTTGTTTTTTTAAGAGAAATAATTCCAAAACATTTTGAGAAGAAATAAAACATTGTTTGGTTTTCCTTGATTGGTTTCATGTAGTGTTTTACTTTAGCAATATGTCCCCCAGGAATTTTATAAAGGTTTACAGGCAGGGCATGGAAGAACATACCTATAATTCCCAGCACTGAGAAGGCAGAGGCAGGAGGATTGCTATGAGTCTGAGACCAGCCTGGGCTACATAGTGAGTTCAAGACCAGTCTGCAATATGTAGTGAGATCCTGTAAAAAAAAAAAAAAAAAAAAAGGCTTACACCAGATGAGTTCCATGGTAAGCAAATGATACTGCAGAGACCTAAATTGAGTCTTTATGTAGGTAAAAGATAAAAGTAATATTCCCTAAAATTAAGTGTGTGTACAATTTTTTTTGTGTATGAACTTTCAATTCCTCATCAACATTCATTTCAAAGATGTATATACTTATGTACAAACAGGATCTAAATTGTGACCAGTCAAAGAGATGTTGGAGCCAGAATTCCTAAGATGAAATACTTGTAGTCCCGAGAAAATTACAACAGCAATGCAGCATTATACTGCATTTCTATTTTCAATGCATTCATCTTAAACGAGAAATAAGAGAGAACAGGAATTTTTCTGGCAGGCTCTTCTCTGATCGCTTCAGTGTACTCCTGTCAGCTGGACCTGCACACTGTCTTCCAGATCAGCAGGAAGCTCTCCACTCACCACACAGGAGATCACAGAGTTCAAAGCACTGGCTCAAGCTCATCACAGTTGGGAAGGAATCAAGATTTGAAGCCAAGCGTAGATCTGTCTGATCCGAAGTGGACCTTCCCAGTTCATACAGTCCATACAGCAGGCAGTTTGAACTCCCACTTAAATGCCAGAGAGGCGGAATATGGGAAGTATTTATCAGTTGCCATCACAGTGGCTAAAAGCAGAGAATAGTTGAATTGTTTTACTTTGACAAATTCTGAATTTACTTTGAAAACAGCCCTCTAACTGGAAGAGTGATGATTAATAATCAGGCCTGACTTACAGACATGTTCTCTTCCAGAGGTCATTCATATGTCAGATTCATTTCGAGTCTGACAAGGTAAGTCTTATACACCTTTGACACAAATATACAATAGAAAGCCTTAGAAAACCACACCTTACACACCAATATGGTAAAACCCAACATGTACCACACTGCTATACACACCTGCACTGCTATACACCACCGCACTGCCCAGTGAGCTTGCGGCAGCACAACTGTGGCAGCGTCCAGAAGACATGTGAGCCACTGCCCAGTGTGCTGTCATAGACCACCTTCCTACTGCGAGCTCCATTCCTATCTCTGAAAATGCATAACCTGAATGTGTGAAAACCAGGGACTCACTGTGCTCTATCTAGATTAGGATGATGTGTGTCCAGAATTGCAAGTAAGAACAGTCTCCTGTGTGGGGCCATTGTATTAGATTTCCCATTTTCACCAGAGAGTTCACCTCCTTTTCACTTTTTGTCAAGTGCTTTCAGTGTGCCACATTTTTACTGATTTCTGTACATTTGTGTTTATGTAAGTTTTAAAGATTTTCCAGCTATCCCAACAACTGATTTCTCTACCTAAAGTTGAATTGTGCATGTAGGCATTAAATTAGACTGTCATTTGCTTTTTAGGATGCTACTGCAATTTTAAAGGATGTTTAACTCTATGGCCTCCTCAGATTTTATGAAGCACAGTTTTTCACAGACTAGAGGTTGGGAGTTTGTTAATGTGTTCATGAAATACTTGAATAAAAACATTTAAAAATACTCTAAAGGAACTAATAATGTATAATTTTTTTACCTGAAAATTAGAAGGTAATTCTCTCTCTTTTTGTCTCTGTCTACCTCTCTGTCTCTCTCTGTCTCTCTGTCTCTGTTTCTCTGTCTCTCTGTCTCTCTCTCTCTCTCTGTGTGTGTGTGTGTGTGTGTGTGTGTGTGGTGATTATGGAAAGGCACAAATATTGTTTTGGTTTCTTTCCTCATTACTAAGACAAAATAGTCAATACCCAAAATAAAAGATATTTGGGCTCAATAGTTTCTAGAGACTTCAGTCTGCAGTCGGCAGGTTCCAAGGCAAAGCAGCATGGCAGCAGGTGGCACACAGGAGAAACAGTCCAGGGCAGGAGCAGGGCATAGAGAAGCAACCAGCGGCAGCTGTGTGCCTCCCTTCTGCTTCTGCACCACTGAGCCATGTGGGTAGTTCCACTTGTACCCATGATGGAGATTCCTGTTTTCCAGACCTAGAACCATTCTGACCCAATCAGTGAATTAATATAGTTACCAAACCCTTAAGCCACATTCAGACACCTGAGATCCAGCCACCTTCAAAACACCCTGTTCCTAGACACCAGCCATACCACATGTGCATGAAATAATACTCTCGGTCAATTTTTTTATTAGTCTTTTACTCTGTATGATGCTTCCTAAATTTAGTCTGTGATATTTTTTCCATTTCTTCTAGCATCTCTCATGACATGGTGTGCTAATCACAGTGGGATTTTTTTGCCTCAATAAAAAAGATTAAATGGTGAACATTGGATTTCAGTGAAGAGCTCTAGCATCCTAAATTCTATTCCTGTTTTAGAGAACTGAAGATTCTTTTCCACAGTTGTTATAAATAAACCCAGTACCTCTCCCATGAGCTGTACTTAACCACTAAAAATTATCTTTGATCAGGGTTCACAGTGAAGTCAGTATCTTTTATAACTTCCCTCTTGCTCATTCATATTAGTCCAAAGTTCAAATTGTCTGGCTCTATTGATTACAGTTGCTACCTTTTACCACATTGGCTGGATAGGATTGGATTCATGTATACTAAACAGGTATACTCTTATTTGTAAATTACATGGGTATTTGTAAGTTGAATGAACACTATAATAATGCTGTGTATATTATTTTTTATACAAAAATGAAAATTTTAAAAGATAAGTGTATGTAATTATAACTAATCTTCATGAACACTCGTGCAACAGCCTATTCCAGCACAGATGTATATTTCCTTAGAAAATTCCACAGCATGACTGCGCCTTGCTTCTGAGGACCTGGATGACATTATCCCGCATGGTTTTATCCAGGAAACCTGAGACATTCCTGGCCCAGAGGAGAGATGAGTGCTATAGGACAACGCAGATGGCTGCAGGGACCTTCTAATTACTGTTATTGTGAATAAACTGAAAAGAAGGTGCGACGAAATTAAGCAGAGACCCGTGTCCAGCACTGCATAGCAACCAGAAGGACTTTAAAAATAGTGTAGATGTTACTGGATGCAGAATGTATCAAAGTGAGGAAGAAAAAGGATGAATGTTAAAGATATTTCCAATGTGGAATTTATAGCTTCAGAACTTGAAAATTAAGAATTATGAAGGGTCAAAATAATTTTCAATTTTTATATCACTGTATGCTACCATGGTATTTTTAAAAACTTAACTCTCATTAATTAACTTGTTCTTTAGTGATCATTACTGTGAGTAAATGTAGAAATATTACCACTCAAATTCTCAGAATGCATAGGTTGTGGGCGTGTGTGTGAAAATGTGTCTTAGAAAGAGCTGGACTTTTCTTTCTAGTACAGATACCCTCCTTTATTCTGTCCACGAGCAAATTCAATCTTATCAGCTGTTTTCAAACACATGTATTTCAGGTATGTTGCAGGGGCCCAAGTGATGTCTTTGTAATACTATCGCACAGTATGGTCTCTCAGATGATCACGCCGGTAGCCACACAACACAATAGATCCACTCTCTGCTACATCACCAATCAGCATGATTCATCAACTTGTGAACAGCTACCCTTTTGTACTTGCATGATTTTTATTCTATGCTCGGCACATTTAGGTCGTCATGAAATCCCAGATCAATCACATGTCATATAAGTGTGAAGATGATGGAAAAACTTCTTAACCATGTACTGAACATTCCGATCCTGTTTGTATCATTTAACAGGTGTTATTCCAATATAACTAATTCACTTCAGGAAAGTAATTGAAGATGCTTCTTAAAATATTTCTGCTATCAATAAATATTGGGGCTCACTCGTTATATATAAGAAACACTTTTGCATCTGCCAAACCAAAGCACCCACGCTAATTTATTCTTGGCATTTAAAGCAGATATAATTCTATCATTTCAGCCCAGTTCAGGTTGAATGTTAAACTTTCTTTTCCTAAAGCTTTCTGTGACATACTTATACATTTTTCAGTTTATTACATTCAGTAGTTATACTATTTTCTAGACTAAATCATCGATATTTATGACCAAAAATAGAGGATCAAATTACTTGTTTAGACACACCAATTCACTGGTCACTCCAAAATGATCACTCCCAATGCTGCTCTTTTGGAAAAAACAAGAGAAACTATCTAATTACAGTGAGGCAGTGCATTGCTCCGTGTGTGTAGGTGTGACAGAGCACATATCCTGGGTAGTTTGTGAACAAAAGCTTTTCTCTCATTGTTCAAAGGGCTCAGACTCTGAACAGGGGCCTGTGATTTCCACATTGTTGTGTTTTCAATTGGTGAAAACTGAGAGGATACAGTGAAGTCCCTTCTCTTGGAGCAATAAGCTCCTTGGCAAGACCTATCCCTTTGTTACCTAAATAGCTTCCAAATTCCCCACTTCTTAAAGCTGTATTGTCATAAAAAGAGCTGCAACTTCAGTAGGGAAGTTTTTTTTCTATGAGACAGTGTTTCATTTTTGTAGTTCAGGCTGACCCTGAACTCAGCCTTGAACTCACCGCCCTCCCACCTCTGCCTCCTGAATGCTGGGATTACAGGTGTGAGCCACCATGCCTGACATTGTTTGTTGTATGTGGTATTTATTGCTGCTGGGCATGAATCTCCATGCCCAGTGATGTTGTATGTGGCTACCAGAGATTGAACCCAGGTCCTTACGCTTGCAAGGCAAGTGTTGGAACCACTGAACTAAATCCCCAGCCCCACAGTGGAGAAATTTTGAGGGAACACAAGCCTTGCTTGTATCTTTCAGTCCAGTTGCAAACTAAATTTTATTTTTCTTTATTATTGACTTAATAATATTAAAACAAAATTATTAATATCTAGGAAATATTATATTAATTGATTTATATTCCAATTTTGAGCAAGTACACTGCTATTGAAGTAAGAGTAATTTAAAGTTGCTGGCTTTATACTGTTTAAAATGAGTTATCTGCATTTATTAATTAATATTTGTTTGAAAGAAATATTCAAAGTATACTTATTTTCTCTTTTACTTAAACTATAAAATGAAAATGCAGGCTTTAAAAAGAAGTGTGCAAATAGATTTTAGTCAGTAATTCATACAAGTTTTATGACTATGCTAATCTAAGAAACATTGCAATTTCATTCAAAATGTAACTATATTTTCTCCAAATAAAAATATCCCATACCTGTATTCCCAGCATTCTGAGAGGCTGAGAACAGAGTGTCAAGTTCAATTGTAACTGGGGGCAGTTAGTGACTTAATGAGATCTTGTTCCAAAATAGTAATAATAATAATAATAATAATAATAATAATAATAATAATAATAAAAAGATAGTGTACAGAGCTCTCAGGGTGAGGCTCAGGGTTCAAATCCCTGGTACAAAGAATCCTGTCCTGGATTTCACGCTGAAATGAGAAGAGCCCTTTACATTAGCTGGTCTTTGTATGTTGAACGTGGTTGCTAAGCCAGGTTTATCACACAAATAAACACGATTCTTCTGCAAGGCAAGGGTTACAAGTTGAAGCAATTAGAGCTGGTCACCTTTCCCGTTAACTGTTCTTTGTGCTTGTTCTAATACATTTCTCATTGCTCACTTGTCCCTCGTCTCGTGACTGGATGAGAGCGTTGTTCTGCCCAGTGGTGTGAGTACCGGGGGCTCTGGATCCCATCACTCCGCGCATGGCAGGTGTGAACTTTCTGGTGGAGTCTAATAAAAGGCAGACAGCACTTTGTCCTTCGGTAAAATTGTCATTATCTCTGTTTCTATTTTTGGCTCTTCTGCTCCTGTCTGATCTTCCTCCTCTGTGAGCTGTTTTTCTATTCTGTGCTCGCAGCTGTAATGGTGACAATTTGTTACGAGCTCCCTTCAGACCACACGCTGTCAGCCTGTTACAGTGAGCTTCCTTAGCGTCATTTAAATGTGTCCTCCTCCCTCTGCACGTAGGCTTCACTTAGAGCGTTCCTGGGAATTCTCCTCCTCCTCTGCTTGTATCTGCAGTCTCCCAAGTACTGAGTTCTGTTGTCACACAACCCCTTGCCTGTTCTGCCCACACCCGTGGTGATGTCATCACTTGGAAAAGGATTGTGCACAGCAGGCAGAAGAGTAGGAGCTGAGGATGGCACGAGCTTCCGAGCTCTAATCTGTCCATGTTCTGGCTGAGCGTCACTCATAAGAAACACCCAGCTGAGTTTCCCCTGTGTCCTTCGGGGTCAGGAACAATAGGCCTACATTGCTGTTGGTTTCAAGGTGGCTTTGTGCTTGTCGGTTCGACCTCCCAAAGCTAAAGGAAACCCATTTTAATTCAACAATGACACTCACAAAATGATTGATCCTGCCTGGTGCAAGGGGATGGATATAGGTGGAAGAAATCTTTGAGTTCAACAGATAAATCAATTGAAACATGGAAAAACACGGCTATTTCTTTTGATGCAAGTTCACATAATGAGCAATGGGGACAAAACTAAAATTCAAATCCCAATCCTGTCACTTTACTCAGAGATGTAGCATTACAGTGGCTCCGTGGAAAAGAGTGATGTAATTCAGGATCCTGGCTCTGGAGTGCCTCCTGCACAGGAGCTTGTGTATAACACACACACACACACACACACACACACACACACACACACACACACACATGCACACACAGAGCAAGTCTGGGGATCTTTTTCCTACCAATGTATGTTCGGAGTTAAGAGGAGTACTGTTGTATATCTCCATTGCTCTCAGTGCAAGTCCTGGATCCGCCACTAATGGTGAGGTTGCCATGTGTCAGAGTAGAAATAAGGTAGCTCAGTCTCTTCCGAGAACATTTTAAAATATAAAACACAGGTGAGCACAGGTGCAAGGGACAAAGTTTTCAAAGTTTTCAGCAAGGAACACAACAAAAATTTCTACTCATGTTGTTGATTCCAAATAGATTTAAATTGGATAATTTTCAACCAGAATAGACTCAGAAAAAGACAACCAGATGGTGAGGAGTCTGAAAATCATGTCTTATATTTAATGCTGCTAAAGGAAATGTGTAGGGTGGAATACTAAAATTATCTCTAAAACATTTGAAGATTTCTCACCTGGACAAGGAAGCAAGAAATTTTATACAGGGAAAAATATAAAATAATAGATACAAATTTCATTACTATTTTTGTATATAATTCCATGCTATTTTTAGCAAAATAATGAGAAGAAACCCATTGGGAGCTCACTATTATACAGATATTTTATGAAGTACTGAATTAATGATTAACTGATCATTTGTAAAATTAAAAAGATACCAATGGCCTATCACCTAGTCAAGATACATAAATGGTACCAACACTAGATAGACTGTTAGATAAGACTAGATACAATAACTATAATTCTCAAAGTATGTCACTTTATAAGATGTTCTATTGTTATTAAATATTTATTATTTGCCTCTAGAGAATTTTTTCTTAATTTGAAATCATCTGCGGAGGGACTTTATAGTATTCCTCAAGATTCCCCTTATGAGTTTGAGTCATTTATTATGCCCAAAGAGGAGGAGGACACAAAATCAAGTGTCCACAAGCAGGTTGTGATGACACTCAGTTGTGGAAGGTATATTACAATATCAGAATTAGCCAAGAGGGCTATTTAAAAATGTAGGGTCTTCACTCCATTCCAGTCCTATTTTTAGAGCCTCTCGAAGTAAAGCTGAAAAAAACTGCACTGCTAAATGCTTTATAAGTGAATATGAGCACAGTAGATTTAGAAAATCACTCGGGGAAGCAGGAAAGCACATTGAATTCCTGGGAATGTGTGGAGAATGTGATGCACTCCCTGCGGAAGCAATAAGTTTAGGTCTGGATGGTGAGGACAGGAGAGGAGGGGAAAGGGAAGTCAGATATTTGTGGATAATGGCTTTCTATCCGTGATAATATCCCGTGGAAGGTGTAGAAGACAAAGCAAACAGCCGAGATGTTTATTCTTTTCACAAGCTGCTCTGACGCTGTAGTGGTTCTATGTGGAATGTGTATCACTGTCAGCTCTGGGCAGCGTGGTCGGTTCTGTAGGGCAAGAGACAGAAATGCAAGTCTGACTGGAGGCGGTATGTGCTAGGCCTCGCCGGAAGGAAGAGGGAATTACTGCGATACAGCATCTACTGCAAGGATGGCGAACCTCTCAGAGCTCTGAGTGACTCAAACGGCGCACTACAGCGCACGTGCCAGGGTCCACCACCCTTGCTTTACACTAAACGAGGCGGCAGCCTTGATTTCAAAGCGGCAGTCATATGCACAGGGCACCACACACTCTAAATTGTGCTTGAAGGAAGAACCTGAGATGGGAAAGTAAGTATGAAACACAGCTAAGGATTGCTCATGCTCTTGGCTCAGGCCTGGCACGGCTTTGGTTCCTTATTTTATAAAGATTGATACCACAGAAGTGAGCGCAGCCATTCCTGCGAAGCTGCTGCATGACAGCCCATTAGAGCAGCAGACATACTGTCAAAGGGCTGTAGTTTCTTTCAAAGAAGCGTCACAGGGGAAACCAAAATGCATATCATCTTCCAGAGTATTGTTGTACAGCTTGGTCATGTTGACCTTCGCCGTTTATATAACAATCATATGACCTCCCAAAACAGATGAAGGTCAGCCAGAATTAACAAGGTGCTTGGTAACACGGTCCGCTTTGTGAATTTCCAGAGAAATAGTGTGGGGGGAGGTAAACAAGATTATCTTCTCACAGAGGAAAACAGGAGAGTAATCCTCTCTCCCTGGAAGCAGATCGCGGTGGGAACTGTGGCTCAAGATTACTTTGTGGCAGATGTAGCAGGAAGTACTGGCGATAGAACTGGAGATAAGAGAGACCGAGGTCACAGGCAGGGCATGGTATGTGCTACAAACTCCAACAGGGAGTCCAGAAACAAGGGACTAAGATGATGGCTTATTTTACAGTGGTAACATTTTTCACATCCAATGAACATGGAAGAGGAACAAATTGTCCTTCCTACCACGCAGAGGTCCTGAGGCCTCGATGTGCCACCTCTGTCGGCAGCTGAACAGGTAGTTAGCCACCTGGACTGTGAAGAGGTGAAAGTCTTTCCAGCTCTACAGAGAAAAATATGAACGTTCGGGTTTACAGCGTTTATGTAGATGAGAACTAGCTGATAACATAGAGATTGTGAAGGGTGAAGTAAACCGTTTGATTTGATGATTCCAAAGATGACAGAACCTCAGACTTGAACATGTCCACTGTGTTAAATTAGTTTAGTTAACGCTTAATGTAGACCCCAAAACTTGAATTAAAAATATCCCGGAATCAATATGTGTATTGTAATACATTACCCTTTTCCTGTGCATAGCCAACTTCCTCCCATTGTAGCCAAATATAAGGGAAATTAAAATGATGTATCCACTCAGAAAATATTTTGAGTACTTTATGTTTCAACTACTATCTGAGCAATCGCGATGAAGCAGTTGGTTAAAAAAATTCTCTTGTAAACATAAAGAATGTATATAATGTCACAGAGTAAATATGGTGAAATGTAAGTGAACAAGCATGTAATAAAATTTAAAAACTCATTATTTTTCATCAGGGACTTATATTTGTTTTTAATTCAAAGTACTATTAAGTTGTAGATTTGAAGAAGTGAAATGTAGGGAAAAGTATATTGTGATAATTACTGACCTTTCTTGCTTAAGGTTAATGATTGCTGCATAACTTTGGGAACCCTTTCCTTTAACAAGTGCATATTCAGTAATAAAAATCAAATGTACATTTTTGCATATTTCCAAAGAAAAAGTAACATATCTTATTTTACGATATCTTTCCTCTTGGTAGAAATGAGTAAGTTCTAAAACCAAACTGGAAATCTTAATATTATTGCTATATCAATATCTACATCAGTGTCTTATTTTCCTTTAAATCCCACCTGGTATATAGTGAAAGAATAAATTTGTAGACTCAGGGTTTGTTCCAAATTTTTCTATTTTCCCTTGCCGGTCTCCTCATTTATGGAAAAGATGATAGTGAAACGTTCAGCATTAGAAGATGTAAAATGTCTCGAAAACTCCTGGGGGAAATTCAGTGTTCTCCACTGAGGTATTGAGGGAAATGGTTTCCATCATTCTTTGAGGCCTCCAATGGTGGGACTATCACCACAATTCAGAGGAGCTGGGACTGAGCCTGTGTCTCATGTGTACTTCAGGACATCTCAAATCCTTCCTGCCAACCTGGTTCAGGGACAGGAGCTGAACAGATATGCAGAACCACAGCAGCTGCACCTTCCTCTAAGCAGAGCTAGTATGTTGCTGGAGTCATCGCAGAAATGGCTGACTTTGGCGTAGAATCTATGGTCATCAGTGCCTTCGGAGAAAACAAATGGAGTAAAAATGATAGGTCCACATGTTCTTTCTTTTTCCTGAAACAAACATCCAAAACTCTTCATCAGATCCTTGCAGCTTTTAAAATGTTAAATTCATATTTTCAAGCTTTAGAAAATCCCAGATCCAGAGCCAGTAGCACCCTGAGTAGATTGATACATAAAACATGCCCGGAGTATAGCCAGATCCTTTTATTTGTACTTTTTCTAGACATGGCCATGATTTTTCCATTTGGCCTGAAAAATCGCAAGCTCTGTTGCATTGCTCTGGGCATTGTAGTTATCTAAATGTTCTCAAGTCACCATAGGAACCTGAAGAGAAAGAAAGAGAAGCCAAATGGCGCAGGTTGGCAAGTGATGTATAAGCAGGCCGAGTGCTGAGCCAAGGGCTTCTGATGCCACAGTTCGGTCCAGGAAATACCGGTTACACAGACTGTGCCATTGCAATAGCTGTGGCTGTGGTGCATTTCTTAAACACCCACATGAGGGTTCCAAAGTGAGGGTCTAGCAGCTTCCGTAGATAACCATCCACAGTCACATTTCACTTTTGAGTACTATTATTTGCTCACCCTGAAAAGTATTTTAAAAAATCACAGAATTTCATGTATACCTCAATTTTGTTGAGAACAACTGAAATTCTCTGTTATTCCATTTTCTAGCTTTGCTGCTTTTGAAAGTTCTTAAACAATAAAAATTACCCCAAATATATATTTTAATACAAAAGTCATTTGAACAGTCTTTGAAAATAATCTTTCAAAAAGTTTTCCAAAGACCCACTTAGAGCTTTACTATTACGTGACTCTCTAAACCATCACAAAAAGAAATGAAAAGTAAAATTATGGAATCTAACAGATCAATTTAAGCTCTTACCAGCAAGAAACTTTTTGCTTTTCAACTCCTATCTCTGCTCTTATCAGCAAACACAGTGAGCAGCCATCACTGAGGCAGAAGACAAGGAACAAATTAACATAATATAATGGGACTCGTGTTTCTCTTTTATTAACTATGTGGACGCATTCTTCTGATCTGTTTTCTTACCTGATGTCCTTTCTCTGTCCTGTGGTCCATCCAGGAGACCATTTTACTTAAGTCTCCATAGGTTTCCTGCTTACTTGTGATAAACCACCAGACACTCCTGCCTTTGAAGACCTTAACAGTTTTCAAGATTGCTTAGTTGAGTTTTTGTAAAATTTTCCTTTTGGGGATGTGACTATTCTCTTTATGGTCAAACTGGGGTTGTGAGTTTTGGGGGGAAGGTCACCAAAGTGCCATTTTGTTAGTCCTATGGCAGGTTGTACACTCGCAGAGTCACGGGGAGTCAGGAGAATTGTTCGGACTGCCCCAGGAGGGAGCATGGGCCCGGGGTGGGCTGCAAAGTGCCCCCTCTTCTCCTTTCTGAGCTGCATAAAAACCTCTATGCAGGGCCAGACATAAGAAGTGGGGAGTCAAGTTTCATCACTTTAAGAGGCAAGAGTAATTTATTATTTAGAGAAATTTGCACATGAAATGTTTTTTCCTCCCTTCTTCATACAGAAAGTTAATTAATAACATGTGGATGGATGCTAGATGGAATCATAGCTACTGGGTCACTGTTGCTTGGATGTGTGTATACTGAATTTTTTATTTGTATTATGTAAATTTGTATTATGTACATTTATATATTTTACATGAATCTT
Source organism: Petromus typicus (assembly GCA_004026965.1). NCBI lineage: Eukaryota > Metazoa > Chordata > Mammalia > Rodentia > Petromuridae > Petromus > Petromus typicus. Next base: position 20,359 of record PVIR01006535.1, read on the forward strand.
TATTAAGCTAAATGAGTTTGTGCTGATCTGTGAATTTCTAAGGTGTTACTACATGGATCACCCTGCCATTTCTCTTTTCTTACCCACAAATTTCCATCCCAGGAGTTTGGGATCTGACTGCATCTATTCAGTGTCTGGGTAGCGAGGGGCTCTGTTACAGTAGGCAAGTGTTGTGGTGATGGGTATAATATTTACCCTCTGAGACCCAGCTCTGTTGACTATAGAAAAGCCCACAAAGTTCTGGTTCTCTTTAGCTGTAGAGAATGTACTTATTTACAAATTTATCTCCCAGCACCCCATTCCCTTCAGTGAAATTGTTCCATACATTAGTCCTGCACTGAAAGTCTCATGCCACAGTCTGCAGTCCATCATGGTGTGCCACAAACTCTTTTCTATTTACATAATTCATAGATGTTAAGACACTCTCTGTGCTGTAAAGTTCTGGGAATATTGACCAATGCCTCTTGATGCATACTCACCATGGCAGTATCATCAGGAAAATTTTCACTGCTCTAAAGTTGTATGTTCTTTATCCATTCAACTTCCCCTTTTGTTGAACCTTCAATAAACACTAATTTGTTTCCACGTCTATAGATTTTCCAGTTGTCACGCTGGTTTCCTTCACTCACACATGACTTGATGTCTTTGTATGGATGAGTGCCCCATTCCAAATAAAGTATTTCAGTGCAAGATATATCACAGATTACATGTCTATTTACCTATTAATACACATTGTGATTCCTTCCTGTCGGGGGAATTATGACTAAAGTTGTGCATTTTATGCAGCTTCTATGTGGGGATATGCTTTCATTTGATAATAACTATAAATGCAATAAGTAGGTCGGTGGTAAGAATTTGGCCATCTTTGAAGAAGACTGCCACATCTTCTCCACGTTCTATTTTGAATCCCCTGTAGTGATGAGCAGGAGCTTCTATTATTCTGTGACCCCTTTGCTAGCAGTTGTTACCTCAGCAACATCTGATTTCAGCTGTTCTCCTAGTGTGTAGTGATGATTCATAAACTGTCTTAAATTATAGCTCTGTAATGAAAAATATTGAGGACATTTTCATGTGATTTCTGTCATGTGTATGTCTGCCTTTGTCTATGTTTTAAGTGATTTTTCTTATGGCCTTTTAAAATGTATTTTAGCTGGATTTGGTGGCACACGCCTACATTTCCAGGACTTAGGAAGATCATCTTGAGTTCAAGGCCAACCTGTACTACTTGGTGAGATCCAATTCCCCCTTTTAAAAAATATAGTTTCAAAAATATCTTCCAGACAAAGGCTTTTACCTTTATCTTTTTATTTCTTTTTTTTCCTTCTCTTAACAATGTCTTTGATGGGACACTACGATTAATTTGTGTAAGTCCACTTACCAGTTTTCATGAGTTTTTATTGTTACATCTAAAAACACGTCACCAAACTAAAAGCAACATCTGTTGTGTTTTCATTCAGCAGGTGTAGAGATTTGTGTTTGTACTCAGGCCTCGTGTCTTTGTTTTAGTTTTGTGAAAGTTTAAAACCCAAGGCTTTTTAGAACATGGACATGCACTTGCTTGGCATCCTTTATTGGACACAGTTTCCTCTACTGATGCACCTTCTACTTCTTCAAGATACATTTACTGTATCTTTGTAGGTTTATATCTGAACTCTCTATTATATTCCATTGTGATGATGGATTCTCTCACTAGTATCTCAATGAGTATCCTTGAAATCAAGATGGATAAGTCATCTAACAGTTTTTGTTATTCTTCAGTGTTATCTTGTCTGTCTTATATTTTTTGATTCTCTATATCTTTACAATCAGGCTATTAAAATGCAAGAAATAGTTTGCTGACTTTAGATTAAGATGACATCAAATCTATAAATAATAATGGATTGACATCTTAACAATACTGATTTTCTAACCCTTTAGGATGAAATGCTCCATTTAATCTAGATTTTCACTTATTTCTTTCATCATATTTCTTTCATGAGATTTGTATTTGTACTTTTTTATTTATAGCTGTGTGTTTTATTTCTCTGAGATTCTATAACTTTTTATATGTGAAATTCAAAGTATTCATTCTTCCTCTGTAGGGAAACAGTTCATTTTTACCCATTGTGACACATTTTGATGAACATTCTACAGCTCCATTCATACTACGTGCCTATTAAAACCTAGGTAGCTCTTCATGTGTACTCAGTACTTCACAGATAGAATTCCATTTTTTACTGAGAAATGAATAGATGGACATAAATTAATTCTTTACATGTGCATACCACCTGTTCATTTATCAAGAGTTGTCATAGCACTTAAGGAATTTGATTTGTGACACTTGATTAATTCTGTTTTTTACTTCTCCCCCTGCAGCAGAGAACAAGGGTTGTTATCTCCTGAAGATATACTGCTTTGTATTATCTTTAATTTTTATTGGGAAAGTTGAGATGCTATTAGCTCAAAGACATCCTAATAAAATTTTAGGTTTAGTATTAAGCCATCTGGCCAAAAACTTGTAAGACTCACATGTTATAATTCTGAATAACTGGACCTGGTTTTGTGGGATGAGAGAAAATGTCTTCCCTCAGGAGAAATTCTGGGAGCAATGCCATGAGTACTATTCACAATTAGCAAGTGGCCAAAGAGTTTGGGAAGATATGTACTAGAGAAAATGCAGCCCCAGCAGGGCCTGGCAGAAGAGAGCTTCCCAGGCCAGGCAGTGGCCTGTTTGAGGTATGGCTCCTACTGTCTCACAGCTGGAAACTGATTCACAAAGTGGGGGAGGTTCTCTTATGTGCACTTTGCCCCATGACATCCCTCATTGACCTTTTCAACTTCCCATAGTCTAGAGTTCTTCCCCCTACATTACTGCATTTAATCGCCTGTGTATTATCTACTTTAAGAAGGTGAGGCCAGATATCTTGTCTCCTTTCCCTGTCACATAAATGGAAGTCGCACAATGCCAGAGGCTAAGCAGAATGATGAAACCATTTAATAGAGACACTGTGGGTTGATGAAACAAAAGCAGGCTGTTAGATCCAAAAGGATGATTAGAAACTGGCAAGCAAAATAGGATGAAGGAACTTATTTTGCAGATGAGCAAAGATTGTAACAATAAAAAACTGGTTAATATGGTGGGGATAAACTGAACTTGAAATAAATCAGAAAACAGACTGTGAAGGCATAAGCTAGATTTTCTTTCACTGAGCCCTTCTTTATCAGTATTTGAGTGTATTTAAATGTAGGTTAAACAAGTATGAGAGAACAACTGTTTGTACTCATTTCTCTTTGGCATCTCATGTGGTTTCTGCCCTGGGTGGCCTCCTCACCATCTTCCCCTTGGTAACAGTGTACTCCACAGAGCTAAGTCACAAAGTAAAGGTCACTGTAACAGATCTCTTAGTTCTGTCAACTTCCAAGTATTGGCCAAAAGAAGGAACTTAGGAAAATGAAGGAACTCAGGCTTTGTTATGGAAACATAATTATTTCTATTGCATCTCTTGCATTTGCAAATGTTAATCACATATAATATAATGTAAATAAAATTTAAAATTTGTTTGGTGGAAGGATATGAAATGTATGACAAACTAATCAAAAGGACCAGGAGAAAAACACTAGTTCAGTTGTATTCTTTATCTTTATTATATTATTATTTACAATATAAACTGGATTGTAGTTTAGATAATTCACCCTGGAAGTGATTAAGATAGAGGTTATTATTCCTTTCCATGATGAAAACAAATCAACTTCAAGAAAAGTACAGATTTTCTACTATATCATCTATTATCTTTATTTATCAGTCACACATAAACATGAATCATCACTTATTTGTTAGCTCATATGCTTTCTCTCACAATCAATTGCTTTTTTTTTCATAAAGTAGGAGCAACTGTATAAATTAATTGTGATCCTAGAACATGTTCCTAATTCTTTTCTTATTACCTGAGCTAGAAGACTTAGAGAAAATGGCCTCAGATGTTCTCAGAAGTATGAAAGAAAAAGTTTGAACTGTGATCCTTTGTCATTTGTTACTAGATCTCAACAGCTATCTCTTCTCAACATCAGGTTTAGTAACATAATATTCGGAGTTTCAAATTGGCTGTGGTGGGAGTATTTCCACCACAGAACTGGCTCATGCTACAATCAGAGAGATAGTTATTAAACATTTATCACATCATCATTACAGCTATGTCATTTCACTGTTTTGTTGGAGCATAGTAACATGAGTAATGAATAACAGAAAACAATGGTCTTTAGAGTAAAATAGAGTTTAATATAACTTCTGACCCTATCATTATATTAGAATGTTCTTAAGCCAAATCACTCTGTGAATTTCCATTTCTTCCTAAATAGAGGCAGCTAGTAATACCTCCTTGTGGAGGCTTAGGATGAATAGTCATGTACATGATAGCAACCATTCTTTCTGGAATGAAATGGAATCTCAGTGTAGTTCTCACATGTGCAGGTATAGATTCTCAACATTAAATGTGATGATATGGTATGTATAAAATGTGCCAATAAAGTAAATTATAAATAGTCATGTATTTGAGTGCTGAAAAAGGCAACTGATTTTAGATTCTATTATGATTATTGAAAACCACACATTTTTCTTTAGATTCTAGATTTCATGTGGGTAAGGTTAACATTGCATCACACTTCTATAGATGTATAACTTCATAAAAAAATTTTTTAAAACATAAAAAGCATACAATTTGTTTAGTTCTTTATTAACAACTACCACTATAATTCTTGTTATGTATTGTTATTACACAACACAACCGAATATATAATTCAGCTAAAAAATGCTGCTTCTTCCAAATTGAAGTAACAGGAGGTAAATGGTTCTGTTCTCTTCCAAATAGCCAGGGACATATTATATTGGTTGGAAGCATAATGCTTGGGTTTTTGTTTCATATGATATACTGCACAAAGCACTATGGACCTAATTTTATCCTGGGGCATCCACTTAATACTTGCTTGGAGAGAGCAGTGCCATGCCACCTACCATGTCCTCACTAGAGCTGCCAAGTATTCCAGTTTCCTTTTCTATTGAGAAGATAAACATGCTCTAAAGAACATCTGTGAAAGTGAAGCTAATTTTTTTTTTTTTTTTAGAAAACCCAACTTTGTACCAAAGGAAGAATATACATTAGGAGGGAGATTTTCATAAGAAATACTTTACTTCAACATTCAGAAATGCAAGGCAAATGACCCACTCAGTATATGTGCTACTCAGGGGAATGAAATGCAATAACAATGGGGTTGAAACTAACAAATTATAAGAAAAAGAAGCACATAACTATAACAAGATGAATATTGAAAAGCTGCTTTTATTTAGTGAAAAGGATAAAAAGGTATGGATATTGTTCTGAGGTCGCAGACACAGGGAAATCCAGTACTTTGTCAGTCACTCATGACTATTATGTTAAAGGATTTAGATGAAGCTTAAGTGTAGTCAACACCAGTGTAGGCACTTGGTAGGAGGTCTTTCTCCTGGGATGTAACTTCATCTCTAAAGTAACAGGTTTGAGCTACATCATTTCAGCTTATTGCATGAAAAGTTGTTTAAAATGAAGCATTTCAAATTGTGTATATATTATGCCATTGTGCATATTTTTGGTATGTATTATACCATTGTGTATATATTTATGTTTTTGTTTTTAATTGACTATTGGTATGTTTTATCATACATTATGATCACAATCAACATTGAGAATTTGTACCTGTGCGTGACACATCTCTATTCTCATTTTCCCCTTTCCGCTCACCTTCCTGCAACCCCCAATCCATATACACAAGTGTTTCCTCATTTTTATTCAAATTTATTCTTTCCCTTCCTTGCTTTCCCCTACTCCCCCTGACCCATTTCCTTTTGAATATTTTCTTCCTATTTCACAATACCTATCATACATTTTGGACCTCATTTACACCTTCAGTTTCTCATACTGAAGAAATTATATAATATTTGCATATCTGTATCCTATTTATTTCATTTATAAGTATGACCTCAAGGTACATCCTTTTGAGTATAAGTGATTCAAATGTATCATTCTTTAGGACACAGTAAAACTCTATTTTGTTTTCTAAAAGAAATCCACATCTTTTTTATCCAGTACCCAGTTGATCGGCATTTGGGCTATTTTCAAGATTTAGCCATTACAAACTGAGATGCTATAAACATGGTTGTACATAGGTTTCTGTGATATAATACTTTTATTTCTGTCATGTATAAATCTATCAGGGAAATAGCAGGGTCAAATGGAACTTCTAATCCTAGTTTTCTGAGAAAACTCCTTTTTGAAACCCGATAATGTGACCAAAGGTTTTCATCAATTAAGTTGCTTTAGAATCTCTCACAAGAGGAAGAATCATACTTATGAATCAGGAAGCCACTGTGTTAGGCATTACATATACCACCAATGTTTTGTATTTTGAACGACAAACATATCTACAAGACAATACTGTAGGTTCTGAATTGTGAAGATATATTGGTAGGAACGTAAATTTTTTCCTGGCTTTTTGAAACCTATGCCAAAACCTACTGACTGGCATGGATAGGTGGATGATAGATGATAGATAGATACATAGATAGACAGACAGATAGATAGATAGGGAAATAGGCAAACATATGGATAGATTGATATATCCTCCAGAATTGATAAAAAGACCAAGAGTCAATCAATAGACCATTAACTTTACTGAGAACAAGTAGTTCCCTTTTAGGTTCCAGAGAAATGACATTTTTCTCACAGATATACAAATCAAGAAATTTAAGCACTTAGAATAAGAAAATTTAGTTAGTTATGTGCAATCTCTTGAATGGTGTCTGAAAGAAATTTTGCATTTGCTTCATTTGAGCTGTAATATCAGTGTACGAAAGGAATGATTCTGAACCTGAAATTGAAATAAGGGCAAATAGTACATTGTCCCTCAAAGAAATTGGTCGTATGATGGATTCCTTTATTCTTTTAATGAATGACAAGAGCTTTTCTATCTAGTTTCTCTTGGAAAGTATTTTAAAAGATATCACAGAACCAGAACACTGTCTTGTGGATTGGCTGGTTTTCAATCTTTTCTTATGCACCTTTCAATCTTCTCCTCCTTGGTATCTATGTGGCATTTACCTTCATGACAACAGTGACCAGAATATTACTTTAAAAACATTTTCCTCTTAGGCTTTAAGGGGAAGAATTTGTAACAAATCAAAATTTTGACTATAATGAAAATGGTCAAGGATTGCAACAAAAACCAAATAATTTAATGGTGCAAATACAAGAGGACTTTTGCCAGGAAAAGAGCCTAATGGATTTCATGCTTGGAAACATGAAAAGTGAAGCCATCTGAGCATGACAAAGCTGCGTGACATTTTGGATGTGTGTAGGTGTGTGTGTGTGTGTGTGTGTGTGTGTGTGTTGTCAAAGGTTCTAGCATTTTCTGTGGCTGCTGGCCAGTAGCATGAAGTAAGTAAAGACCTACTAAAGAGCAATGCGCAGCTCCACATCGGTCACCTTAGACAGGAGCTGTGTTCTCAGGCATTTGATGTGTTCAGACTGGAAATGGTGAGTCTTTGGATTCCTGAAGCAGGGATATATATATATATATATATCACAGTGGAATAGTAGGCAAATAATTCATTTGGAAATTTTCAGAGATGGCATAGCATTCTAAGCAAAGCACATTTTTTGTGTACATTTAGAAACATACTTTTATACCTAATCGGTTTCCTCTGCTTCTTAATTAAATGTTACAATTCATGTCAGCCATTGGCCGTACAGACATTAAATTGAGGAAAAGAGTTGTGTTGAGGTATAATTTCTGTCCTGCATTCTGGCTCTGCTTTTCTGTGTAAAACACTGGCCCATCCCAAGCAAGTAGCTGCTCCAACTTTTGGGTCTGTGATTTTAGGAGGTAATTGCTTACTATGTTCAAAATTTTGTGAGAGGGAAGCATTTTCAGAGATCATGAGACAAAAACTTACTCCTCACTTTTTTGGAGGGAGTCAGGCTTGTAGAATTTGTGTGAAGAATGCTTTAAAAACATATCATAAACCATAACTCCCTAAATGAAAGGAACTTAATTTTACTGAAATGTACATGTGTCAGAAATATACACATTTTCACTTCTTCAGAGGCATAAAAGAACAAAATGATCAAGATGCAGTATATGCACATGCAAATTCCCCAAAGCATATGTAACAGTTAGATGTTTCAAACATAGATTTTTTTTTTAAGGAAAAATCTATATTTGACAAACAGGGTTTTTTTCACAGGTGTCATTTTGAGGTCATCTGGGGTTTGGCATATCTACTCTTCAAATTTAGCATGCTTTGTTGTGTATTGAGACTCAATGTTCTATTGAGCAAGGAAGTATTAGCATGGCATTATCTCTCCCCTCAGGTGACTGCACAACAGAGAGGAAGTGACAAATATCTATCTCTACAAGCCATTGTCTTAGAGGAAAGAGTGATTGATTATCTTTCTGATAAACATAAGCAGTAGACATAAAATGTCCCCAAAATTTCTTTTACATTATACATTGATCACCAAAAAGGATTTTAGTAGAGTTTTAAAAACATTCCTTTAGGAAAATCCAGAAAAATTATAAAGGGTTTCAGACGTACTTTTTCTGTTCCTCTTACTATGCTGGTAGCAGCAGCGTGGGGATAGTTGATTCATACTATTAATTAGTAGTGCTTCTGATTAAGTTATGTCAGGCGAAGACAGCCCATCAGAAGCTAGAAATTTTGAGGACTTTTTCTCTCATTCTGCTTTCTCTATTCAATTTCACTGTAGTCCACTTTGCCTTGGCTGGATTGTATTGCTATATTTCAGCAAATGTGGAATATTTTTCAGCGTGAATATCTAGAAAATCCAATAGCTGAAAGTTACTGGGCTTTCATGCCATTTGGTGCTAGATTGATATATTTTAATAAAGTACATGAGACATTAATATGTTTCACAGTAGAACTAACAGGTGTTTTAGCCAGTATGCTGTTTGGTTTTAAAACCAATACTGAAAGAAGTTAAATGGTTTACAGTGTTCACCAAACTAGTTAATAGATCTAGATCGAAATCTACAAATTCCTTTAATTTTAAAAAATCAGTCTTTCATCTACAGTGTATTTTATTATTTTTCTCACTGGAATATGCTTCAATGTCATAATTCAACCCAGTTGGCTCTTAACAACTTCTGTTGAGGGAGGCATTTATTTCTTAAGAAAAAAAAATGAAGACTATTTTTTGTTTGCTATTCCTGGTTCAGTTTTAGAACCTGAGTGATATGTCAGTGTGAATTGGTTAAAACTGAAAGAAGTAGAACAGCTGAATTTTGCTGATTTTACATAATTTCCTTCCTGCAGAACTTGACCTTGTTACATCCAATAACATCATAATGCTGCCTTTCCTTGTTACGACCATATGATTTCACGTGGTCCGTCCCTGCTGCCAATTTAGCAGAATGTGGCTTCCCTGAGGACAGTCTGTAAATGGCATCAATGCATTTGCTACATTAAAATTTCCGGATAATGGCATTCTATTTCCACAATCATTCCTTGACATATTCATTCTTAAGGCAATAAAATGCTCACACAATATCTGCAAGAAAAAATGTATCATTTTATCTGCCTCATTTTCATGTTACCTCAGAATTAAAAGATTAACAGGGGTAAACTGAAAATAGGCCTGAGGCATGAACAAGCTTGAAAATGATAAGTGGAGAAGGCATGACTCAGAAATTGCACAAGGAAGGGTGTTAAGCACACCTCGCCTTGGGAGGCGGAAGTTGGAGAAACTTACAAACAAGGTCAAGGATTGAGAATCGGAGGAAGGAGAGCGAGTTGCTAAGCATCCCGAGGGCAGTGCCTTTCCCCAACAGCCTATGGCTATTTTACCACTGGGATGAAAATTGCTGTGTAAATCCAGGATTATAAATGATCCATAGAAGGGGAAATGGATTGTACTTAGTGGAATGTAATTGATTATTGCCCTGTGGATAGAGCAGTCTTACATCTTTTCTAAATTCATCTCAGCATTTTTATTACCTAGATGGAGCTATTTGAACTCTCCATCAAGCTGTTCATAGTACCATGCTACCTCCTTATTAATGAGTTAAACACAATATTATTTAGTCATGATTTTAGTTTTCTTTAATGTAGTTTGACTGTATCCAGTGGTACTGAAATTGCAGTGTGCGTTATAATCAATAGAGGGCTGGGACATTGGACTCTATTTCCAGAGTTTCTGATTCAGTATTCCTGAGAATAGCCTGAAAATTTGGGGCATGTGTGTGTGTGTGTGTGTGTGTGTGTGTGTGTGTGTGTGTGTGTGTGTGTGTGTGTTTGCTGGGGATTAAACCCAGAGCTTTTGGAATGAGCTACATCTCCAGCCATTTTATTATTATTATTATTTTAAGATGGACTCTAGCTAAGTCACTAATTTTCCCAGGCTGGATTTAAACTTGTGATCTTCCTGCCTCAGACTTTCAGATTATTAATGAAAGGCAGGTGCCACCAAGCCTGGCTACAACTGCTTTGTGAGTTTCAAGGGATGATGAAGTTCAAGGTTGAGAGAGCATAGTGTTAGAAGTGCTGGGGTAAGTCATACTCACCTGGGTCAATGGTTATAATTTCCCCAAGCCTTCATTTAACTTAAATGGAAAGATGTGAATTCTAATTCCTAGTCTGCTACCCTAAACTATTTTCTTATTCCTCAGTGAATGTATTTAGTCATTTTATTTTTTCCTCTGTAACTGGATAAATTAGCCTCTTAAATCTCTCAATTTGGGTATTAGAAATAGTGCCAACTTCTATCAAGTAACATGACAGGGGATAAGAAGGTATCATAGACAATGCACAATTCACTCTAGACTAATTATATCCTTAATTACTCTTGTGTGTGAACTTAGCCTACATGACAATCTCATTTGGGCTGAGAAAATGCTGCTACAAACAATTAGAGGATGCACGTGATGTGAGCAGGGGAAAGGGGCAATTGTGGGAAGAACAGCATGTGTGCTGAGCAACGTCATCTGAAACAGGCATCGTGTCGGCACCGTGGTGCCCCCTGCGCCCCTGTCTCCAGTGTGCGGGGCCCTTTCCATCCTAGTTTTCAGGATTCATGTGTTCACTGCAGCACATTCTATATTTTGCTTCTTCTCTTTTTTCTTCTGTGAGGTCTGCATTATCTTCCCCATGGTGGCTGGAGAATTCGGTGTGTGTTTTCACCCACACAAAAGGAGAGCACAGCGGAGAGCATTTCAAATGAGCAAAGATCTCTTATAAGTCAAAGGGAAGATCTAATTCTCTTGGGCAAACACCCGTACACCTGACCTGAAGATATGCCCATTGTTTTCTCACATTTTTTTTTTTAATGTGAAAAAAAGCAAGTCTTGTCACTGGTGCGCTGATAATGGAGAAAATACTGGCAGAAGTTTCAAATACTTTTGAAGGCTTTTGTGAACCTATAAAACATAAAGTAAATTAAATCTAATTTGCATGCAATTTGTCATGTACTTAGAGGTTGGTGGCAATTAAGGAATGCAATTTGCTTTTAGCACTGTACTTCTCTTTAACGTACACTAAAAACGGAACAATTTCTGTTAACGTTTGTGAGATTACAATGGTGCACCCTAGTGGATAAAATGAAAATTTTAAATTGTGCATCATATATCTGTAAGATTTTCATGGTATAATGCATATAATTTGACTTGTACTTAATTTATTTAGAAACTCAATACTGATATTTTGCCATAGGTGGAAGATTATAGGTTATTTTAAGGGGAAATATTGTGAATGAGACAGTGTCCCTGAGTGAATTATCATTGAAAACAGTGGGTTTCTTTTCTCATATTCTTTTCTCTCCTCTTTTTCATTCCTTTATAACAAATATCTGCTGAACTCATCATTACAAGTACTAGAAAATTTTGACTTGAAAGCTGAAAAGATAAATGGTTTATTATCATCAATTGACTTTATCTCTGCATCACTGTCATGGGCAGTGGCATACTCATTACAGTCCTGAATTATTTTTCCACTCACTTTGTAATCTGTGTGGTATCATGAAGTTTATGAAGAGCTCTTCTGATGTTTAGGGAGCAGATTGTATGAGCATTAATTCTTCAATAACTGTGTAGTTCCTGGTTCTTTAATGCTGTTACCATCTGTACCCTGGCATTTGTACTAGCATATATTATTTTCCTCAAATTTCTCTTATTGACATTCACTTTATCAACACTCCTGGTTTTCTATCTATTTCCCACCACTGGATAGGAATATAGGAGACAACTCAGCGCCAAACCTTTGTAAAAGGCTTCATCCACAAATGGATAGAAGTCCCAAGCAAAGACAACTAGAATTGCTCGCAACAATGTCTAATTTTCTAATACGATGATGTAATTTTAGTTTGATTCATTGTGGCTAAATAACAGGAATTCAACTATAATTAAGAAAAGTACTCATTGTTGACCTGTCATATGGTCTTTGTATTGCTTAGAAGACTGTGGACCTTATGCAACTGACAAGTCAGAATTGTGTAACATACGATGATTTGCACTCATTTCCTAGCAGGACATTCAAAAGTAAAGTATTGTTATAAGTAAAATTGTGTTCGCTCAGAGTGACATGTTGAAGTTTGCACCTTCAGGACCTGAGAATGTGACTCTTCTGGAAATAGCACTTGACAGGGAGAATCAATTGAAAATGAGACAATTAGATTATGAGTACAGGCTAATGGAATTGCTGTCCTTATTTTAAAAAAAAGAAGAAGAAGAAGCAGACGATTTGACAGAGAATTTGAGATGGACAAAAGTCAGAAAATGTGAGGAGACCGAGAAAAGACATTATTGCATCTCACAGCCCAGAAATGCTTCAGACTATCATCAGCAAAGACAAGGGCATAGGGAAGACCCCTCATGTCTTCGGAGGAAACATGAAGTCTCTAAGACTTCACTTTGAACTTCTGGTCTCCCCTGCTCTAAGACCACATATATCTATTGTTTTAAGCCATCAATTTATGGCACTTTGTAAAAACACTGATATAGGTAGAATCTACAGATATAGCAATCAGAATTTGGGGACCATTTCCTTTCAGCCTTCTGATTCTATCCTCCTTCTTAAAATAGCTTTGATTTTAAGGTTGTCTATATAATGGTCACAGGTTGTTCCAATAACATTTGAAGTTTCTTATCCTCAGAAAATCAAAGAAAGATTATAATCCAATAGAAAATGAAATGAAACTTGTGTCTTTTGACCAATGATGTTACTTTTGGACCAATAATAGCAAATTCCTTGGGATCCCACAGGCTGATTTATATATGCCTCGGTCCATAAACCATTGATTGGTAAATGGTAAGTGAAGAGGAGCTGGAGGAAGTGTTAAAATATCTGAGTCTTGTCAGAGCCAACGTTTTGAATTTTGTTATTGTCTTACTCACCTTTCTCATTGCTGAAACAAGATACTTGACAATCAAATTGAAAGGAGAAAAGGTTTATCTTGAGTCACTGTTTGTAGAGGTTTCTGTCCGTAGTCAGCTGGCTCCAAGACAGAGTGGAAATGGCAGAGGGGCATCACAGAGGGGAAACAGTCTATGGCAAAGTGGGTAGGAAGCAGCAAATAGCAGCAACAGCAGCAGATGCCTCCTCTCCCTCTTATCTCATTCAGGCTACGAGCCCTTTGGGTGGTGCCACCCATACCTAGGATGGAACTTCAATCTTCAGCAAATCCACCAGCCACACCCAGAACCATCAGTTCCAATCGTTGCACTGATTTAGTACCACACACCCTTAAAGCCAGTACCATACATGCCAGATTCAGTCAACTCCCAAAAGCCTCACTTAAGAACCCTAGGCCTTGGAAGGACATCTAGGCACAAGCCCATCATCATCCTAATCACCTGTGCTTTATTGGGAATGGGCTGTAGCTAAAATCCCAGTGGTCTTTCAGGAAAGAAACTGTTACAGTGCACACTATAATCTCCACCCCTGGAGGAACTAGGCACTGTTATTAAAGGCTTGGTAGAGCAGGGTCCTACTAATGATCATTCATACATGATACCAATGTTTGGGGGTGCAGGATTCACTTTCAAAATTTTGTCAGTGTGCTCTTAATGAATCTCTGAGTGGCTGATTTTCCATCCAGCCTTCTACTGACCATGGGTCCAATGCTGCCCATTGCTCAAGAGGCAGTGCTGACCCAATCTCAGAAAATAGGTATTTTTTTCCAGAAGGGTAGAACATGTGAAATATTTTCTAAATGCCATCGTTTGGGAGGATTTTTGTTGTTGTTAATTCACATAAGAAGGTGTGAATATTTGGAAGTTGACTTCAGCTGAGGCGAGTTCCCAGGCTTTAACGCTGCTGTAACTTTCCTGATAACGTTCATTAAGGGCTTTGGCTCTCAATTCTCCAGGGCCTACTTCTAAAGATGCAGCTGTGACTAAAAAGCCATTTTACCATCTTCAGATTTGGAGTCTCCTTCTTTCTATATCGCCTCACATTTTATAAATATCTACTTTTTGTTTTGTTTTGTTTTGTTTTCAAATAGGGTCTGGCTTTGTAGTTCAGGCTGGCCCTGAGTTTAGCCACAAACTCATATCACAGCAATCCTCCTGCCTCTGCCTCCTGAGTGTTGGGATTACAGGCATGAGCCACCATGCCTGGCACTGTGGTATGTGGTGCTGATTGCTGCTGGGAGTAAGTCTCCACACCCAGTATTGTATGTGGTTACCGCGGGGATTGAACCTGGGCCCTTGCTCTTTCAAGACAGGTGCCGGAACCACTGAGCTATATCCCCGGCCCTAAATATCTACTTCTTATGCGTAAAACTGCTCACATATCACCACTTTACCCATTGTATGATCCATTTTGGTATCATGAGCAATAATCCTAGAGTGAATACCTAGCAAAAATTTCAAGGTTCAACATTTCCTCAATTTTGAGGCAGACCATTTATGAGTCTCTACTTCTTCAAGACATTGAAAAATACCAGAATGTCATGAAAGAGTTAATTCTCCATGCAGAAGAGCTAACTTATTACCAGGATATGGCCTGGACACATGGAGAATGAAGCTTATTAAATCCTTTTCAAAGACTCCCATTCGAGAAATGTGTTTTGGAGTCAATATCATGTTCTGGACTTCACTGAATCACAGTTACTTTGGGGAAGATATTAGTTTTTCCTTCAGGTTATGCACTTTTTTCCAAAAGTAGGGAGTATTTCTAGTTATTAATAATTTCGATTATAAAATGAACCAAACTATGACAAACACTTTACAAAATGAGAATTATCTGAAGAGATACATTTAAAACTTTAAAGTTAAAATAAAAAATTAAGACAGATAACTCCTTTTGCAATCGTTTTATTTTTCTTTCCAGAACCTAATGAAAAGGCTATTTTTCTATAGTTGTTTTGTTTTGCTGAAGCTTTTTACATCTGAAAACAATTTAACTGGTGAGATGCTCTAATGGAAGTATTGTATTCACTGTATGTTCTTATAAAGTGCTTCTCAGAGGGCAGAGACTGCAGTAGAGGACAAGCATTTTTAGTCATGCCCTTCTTCCCTCAGATGTAGGTACACATGTGTATATATACATATGTACATATGTGTGTATATGTCTCTGCTTTATTGTATCATCAAATGAATCACAACAAAACTTACCACCTGAAATAAGACAGTTGGATGAAATCTCCGGAATTGCCATGATTTACCCTGCAGAGTAAAGTGACTGTGGGATGGTCATGGAGTCAGACTTCTGCAGTGAGATCCCCAGCTGCCCACCTAGCAGAGAGTCCTCTTTGAGGGGACATAACACTCAGTCCACAATAGCAGAGCAGGCTGTATTTCAGACTATTCCAACAAGGTAGACAGACTCCTATCAACTTTACAGAAACAACAGCCAGGAGGATTATTACAACGTGGAATGATGTTAGTGGTTGGTCGAGAGACACGATGAGCTTTCTGTGTTTGCTAAATGGTTCTTATTTGAGGTTATAGCTACTCATCTTCCACAGAATCTGAAAGATAGGGTCTATCTTATTGATATGTCTCTGGGGATGGCTCCCAGTTCCCTCAGAAAGGCGTCCTTGAGCCATGCATTTCTATTTCCAAAGGACCCATGAAAGGTTTTTGACAAGCTGTCTAAAGAAGCATTTAAGGAAAGAGAGGCCAGAGGTCTGTAGGGAGATAAAGCCCATTTTGTTACCAACATTCTATCGCTAAAGACAAATATTGCTTATCTTTCAGAGCACATAATCCAAGTAAATAGAGACATATGTACTATCTCCTTTTCTATCTGTTGTTTGCCTTTCAATTGTAGCTACTACAAATATTATCCATAATGTATCATGTGAAGCCTCATTTCTGTCCTTGACATATCTGCTGATTATGTCTTATATCTGTTGGTTATTGGCATTTCCCATACAATTCATACTAACTTGAAATGGAACAGGTTGAGAACAAGATTTTATTTTTGGAAAATATACAAAAGAAACATTTGACTGTGCATTACTTGTTAGGTTTCTGGAATTGTTCCTGTGTCCACCATTAAGACACAAGAGTGCTTTGTCTCACGTTAAGAGGCTCTGAGTAGGGGTCTACAACAGAAGGGCTTCTGTGGTGAGTAAAAACTATGAGAGGCTTTTCCAGTTCTTGTAACTAGCACTATGACAGGCTTTTGCTATTCTTGTAACAGATCACTGCCCTGGATAGAATTCATCTTTTACTTAGAATAGAATGTGCTAAGCTTCTGGTATTCACCTACTTAAAATAACCATGACCATAGTGTCCTTTTCACTATAATGCATCACATTCATTGTGGAATATTTCACTGCCATGCCAGATACCTCAGTCTTACCTTTGCACTTTTGAAAACCTCTGAAATCCTGTGAGAAGCAAACTCTTGCCATTTACTAACCTGTAAAGTGAGATGAAAACAGAAATACGGTGGTGGGGTGACTTGTGGATTCCTCTTCATGAAGTTAAACCATTAAATTCCAACTCTTGAGATTTATGACATATTTGAAATTCAGCTTAGTTCCATTTACTAACAACAGGCATTCGTGTTAAGCACACACATAAGTTATTTGCAACTTTCATGCCACCTACATTGTCATTGGAGGGGCCACATAGAATTTGTCTACATATGTTGCTCATGACAAAATGTGTTTATATGTCATATGATCTTTTTGATAAGGTTGGCTAAGGGTTTTTCAATTTTATTTATTTTTTCAAAGAACCAATTCTTCATTTCATTGATTTTCTTGTATCATTCCCCTAGACTCCATTGCATTAATTTCTTCTCTGATTTTTATGATTTCCTCCCTTCTATGAGCTTTCTATTTGTCTTGCTCTTTTTTTTTTTCCCCTGGGAACTTGAGGTTTGGCATTATGTTATTTATTTGAGCTTGCTCTGTTTAACAAGTATAAGCAATCACTGCTATGAATTTCCCTCATAGAATTGCTTTCATTTTATCCTATAAATTCCTGCATGTTTTATTGGCATTGCTATTTACTTGTAAAAACCATCTTATTTTTTCTTTAATTACTTCTGTGACTCAGTGGCTATTCAGGAGGGTGTTACTCAATTTCTATGTGTTAGTGAATTTCTTTGTCTTCTTTTGCTATTCATCTCTAATTTCATTGTACCATGATCTGATAATATTTAGGAAATAATGTCAATGCCTTTGCATTTTTAGATATGTTCTAAGAGCTACAACATGATCTATTGTGGAAGAATGTATGTTCTGTTTCATGTGGGTGTAGTGCTCTGTAGACAATGCTTCCACTTATGTCTTCATTATACACAGTTTACCTTGATATAAACCAGTTATTTGAGGTTGATAACTGATATAAACTAGTTATATATATATATATATATATTTATATATATATATATATATATAATCAAATAACTGGCCATGAAATATGTATAAAAACCAAAGCACGTTGTTCATGGTTACTCTCTGCTATCTGATGTGGTAATTGGCAGCAAAATACCAATATGTGTTTTCTAGAAGAGGGGAGCAGAGAGGACAGAGAAGGAAAAAGGAAGGAGGAATGTATGGATTGATGATGGATTTAGGAGAAAGGAAGAATTTAAGTGGTAAGAAAGAACTTTATAATATTTCAGTGGACAAAGCAGACTTTGAAAAATATTTGCATCAGAGCCTAGATCCTTTGGGGTATATGACCTTAGTCTTGTTTTCCTTATCAAAAAATGGAGATGCTAAAAAACAAGCTCATGTGTTTTGAGAATTAAATCTAATAATGTGGAAAATATTCCTAATTTCACAATACCTGAAATATAATAGGTGCTCCTTAAATGTCAGTTTCTCCTTTTTTGCATTGCTTGGCCTGATTTTACCTTAAAGGCAGGTTTTCAGTGTTTTCATGTTACAGTGGAACAGATGATTCGAAGGTGGAGAATGACACAGTTCCAACTCCCAGCCCATCTCCCTCCCGTGCCTTTTTCTTTTGGGAGTTTGCCACTAAGTAGGTGCCTTTTTTTAACTTCACTGAATGAGCTCATCTTTAGAAAAAAGTTTTCTTCTTACATTTCACTTTATTCCATCAATAGGGAATATTGATTTATAAGGCCATGTTGAGCACATGGAAATGCTATCTGAAGATTAGATTATAATTTAAAAAAGAAACATCATAAGAAAGAGCCTCAATCACTAGGTAGAAATATGCAGCTACTGTGTATATATTTGACTAATGTACAAATTTTAAAATAGGGGTATTTTAGTACCTGTATTAATTTTTTTAAAATTAAAGCAAATGAACTTGAAAAAGAAGGAAAATTAAGTGTGTTCATTAAAGAATGGAATATTATTCTGCTTTTGATGAGAGGCAAAGAGTAGAGGTTACATGGTTGAGAAAGATAAACGGCGTACCTGGACACAGGTGAAGAACATCTGTAATGTCACCAACATTGTGCAGGGAAATGAAATACAGTCGGACCAATGCAAGTGAAGATGAATTAAAATGTCCTCATCGGGAGAGTTTTCACAGTGTGAGAAGAATCAGTTCTGGTTACAATTTCTAATATTTTAAGGGAAATAGTAGTCGGCAGTAATCACCGAAAAATAACCTAGCTACACTTTCATGAAACAGAACTCTTTTCTTCAAAATTACAGTCTTTTCTTTTCCTTTTGAAACATACAAAATGAACTCTTCGTTTAAAAATAAAAATGACTTCTTTCCATTCTTGTGGAAAATAATTTACTAGGTACACAGAATTGGGTGACGTCTGCATTTGTTTCTTTTTTATGTGGGTGTCAAACCTGCTGTAAGAATATATGGACTTGTATTATGCCTCCGGTGCACTTATCAGAGCCCAGTGTAATATGTTTTACAGTTTTGAAAGGTTTTATTAATTTTTATGTAAAATAAACATTATATATACACATACTCTTTTTTTAAGTCAAAAGAGGAAAATGACTTTGTATAACTTTCTTATAGAGAATATAGAGTCAGAATATGTTCAGATTCCAAGTATATGGAGAGCCACAACTCCCAAAGCAAGAAAAACTAGAAAGTTTGGAGCAAAGAATGAAAAGCAAAATGAAATAAAATCAAGGACTAAGTGTACATTTAGGAGCATTCCATGATACATTTTGTCATTCTTGGTTTATTAGCCATTCTCTGAAAACATCATTTTACTTATTTAGTACATTTGCAAAACAATGTTCAGGTATATTGTGCTAAGGAAGGTCAGATTTTGCATCAGCACAAAGTCCTAATATGTCAAGATTGCAGTGGTGGTATCCAGTGTGGGCAAGCAGTCCTACCACGTCTGGCACAGACTGCCTCTCCTGGACCAGCTCAGACCTCGTGTTCTGATCCTGAGACCCCATTGGTCCTTTGCTTCAGAAGATATTTTTTGGACCCTATGAATCCAGGTACTGATAGGGATGGGCACAGATTTTGAGATCTCAGTCCTTGGAGAACAGATCTTCTAATGAAATGTGAGCAAATACATGCAAAGAAAGCATGTATATGTTAACTGCCACAATCAGATTGTAGCAAGTGCCAAAATACTGTCTTGGCTTCAGAGACATGTCACGCTACCATGAAACAAGCCATGACTAATTGGTTCAATTCAAAAGCTTTATCAGGTGAAAACATTTCACTCCTTTCAGTAAATAGACTTACTTGGCACACAAGCCTTTCCATTTCTCTAGCAATCATTGTTGATAGACTGTATATGAGTAGCACTACTTTAAATGATTCCCCAAAATATTTTAAATGAAGTTGATTTCCCTCCTCGGGCAGTTTGGGAAGAATCTATACAGAGCAGCGGAACTTTACTGTTGGAAAATTCTGATTATCTCCACACAAAAGAAAGGAACTGAACTTTCTCTTCAAAAGATTTTCCTTGTATATGTATTCACAATGACCCAAAATCCTCAGCAGCATTACATCATTGATATAAAAAGGAAAGAACCTGTCTTAAAGTGGAAAAGAGAACAGATGGCATAGCGCATTCTCTATCCATACACGAGCCACCCCCCGCCCCCTCCAGAGAAAGTACTTCTCCTTTTAATCCGGTTCAGTGTGTTCTAAGGCAGCTACTATTTCTGAAAGCCTTGTATATGCAAGGCCGAAGTTACTATGTGCGGACTCACAAGAGGCAGGAAGAAAATGAGGTGCCCTCGCCATCCTGGGAAAATGACGGGGCTGCGCCAGGTGATGCGAGGGCTTCTGCCGGCCCCTCTGTTTCCTGCACGGGCCGCGTGGAAACGCCCAGAAGGTCCATCTGGCTGTGCGTTGACGTCATTGCTTTCTCCTCTATCTTCGGTTGTTTCGTTTCCTGTGTGGCACTTAGACTGGAGAGAGCTCACCCTCCTTTTCAAAACTTATTTCTACTCAGTTCAAAGACTGTAACTCTCATTTCTCTTCAACTCTTCGGCCTTCTGTCAGATTTCTTCCTTAATCATTCAAATAAAGTGTGGTTCAAGGAACACCCTAACCCTAAACCATCGTCAATCACCACTTTTCATCTCTTCTGTGCTTACTGAACTTGACTTTGCTACAAATCAGATATATTTGGGAGTTATTAACATTTTAGTATAAGAAACTCATAAACATAACTTTGGTTTTCAGGAGAGTGGGAATTAATGATCAACACTGACTGCTTGAGTGAAAAGGACCCCTTGGGCTAAGAGAATTGAGCAAACAGATGGACAATTTGCTGGACATCCTGTAACTTGTTCTTGTAAAGGCTCATGGTCCTGGATCAGAGCTACTTGTCACTTTTTCCCTTATCAGGGTGATTATGTGATGAGTATTAATGAAGCTTGAGTATAAAGGACAAGAATCAATAAATAGAAGATTCAGGATTCAATAAGAGTGGACTCAGAATAAATCCATGAATATAAAGACAAGAAGAGAGATGGAATCAATGTACACAGTAAGGGTCCCGCCAGAAGTCAAGGTCAGAGAGAAGCTAGTTCCGGAGAGAATCCAGGGCCAATGACCACTGTGAAACTGTGAATCAGAACTCAGTAAAGCTTTGTGGCCAGAGACTGCACAGAACCCAGTGCTCCTGGACAGAAGCTACAAGGCTGTGTGGGAATTTAAGAAAAAAAAGAGCAGGAAGTCAGAACAAGAAAAGCAAAGGAAAGGAGGGCTGATGTAAGAGACAGTGAGGAAAAGGAAGATCACAAAACAGTAGACACCAGCTGTTGAGAACAATAGTGAGAAGGAGGCAAACATCCGTCACACTTAGGAAAGCATTTGTGCATTTGCTGCTGGTAGCAAGAGTTCAATGACTGGCTTCAGAGATCGAGCAACACTCAGGCCGGCGGCAGATAGTGGTTGGCTAGCGGAGTCCTGATGTTCACCTGCTTGGGAGAGAATGGACAGACAGGAGTGAAGATTAGTTGGGAGTGCTGAGGAAAAGAGGAAAGTAAAGGGGGTGTGGTGGGTTGTAGGTGGGGAAATAATAATAGTATAAGTGTATCCGAGGAACGTTATTCAAGCTTTGGTGGTAATCTAGGCAATTTCTCAGTTTTCTGATCTAACTGAACAAGTTAATAATTTGGGAGTAAAACAGTGTTATGCTAATTATTTAAAGTATATGCTACATAAACAGTGAATTTTTCATGCTTTTATACTTAAAGTGACTCAGTAATGATTTTGGCAAGGTAGCTAAAATATTGTAACAGAAGAAAACACATGGGCAATTTTGAAACAAAAGTCCAGAGGAGCAAAAGTGCAAACAAAGATATTTTCCTTGACTGCATTTTATACAATCTCATGTTGAATAAAAAATTTTGTTTCTTCAGACTAATAAAATTAATCATAATGATATATATCCAGCAATCAAGACATGTATATTAAATTCCAATTATCCTAAATTCATTTGCATGAATTACCATATACATGAATATGCACGATTTTCCTGAGAGCCTTGTAAGATAGTTACTAATATTCATTGTGTAGAAGAGGAAACTGAGAGAAGAAATAAGACATAGCCTAGGGCTGCAAACTTCTGAAAGGTTTGTAGCCGAGACTCACACTAGTGTCTTTCCTTCACATTTTAGTCTTCAGACATTGCGATGCATGCTTAGTAATATATTCAACTTACATGCACTGTGGCTGGTAGAATTCAAACTCTGGGTTAGCCAAACCCTAACGATGACTCTTTAATATAAACTTAGCGAAAGGTGTTTCAGTAGCAGCACAGCATGACAATGAAACCCATGACATTTAATGTCAAATTACTAATTTTCAGGTATATTTGATCTGCTTATTGTCTATAAAATATTCTAGTTTAAATGTTTGAGGTTATTGTTCCCTAAACTGCAAAACAAATTTTCTCACAACAGGTGTGGTGGTGTTTTAAGAGTAGCATCTATTTTTGTGGTATTTCCATTCTTAAACAAGGTGGGTGTTTAGCTAAACTGACTTGTCTTTGCTATATAATTATTATCCAGAATAATAGCAAATACTTGTTCATCTTCACTAACTGAGTGAAGAACATTAAATATTGTTCACTGCAATGACTTATCATATCATTTTAGATAATTGATGCATATTGATTAAGTATATTTTCTCTAAATAGTTGCAAGTAAATAATATAGATAGTTATTGCTTTTTGAGCATCTCTGAAGTTTCCAGAGGAATTCTAAGATATTCTAGTTCCTCATCCTGTTTTTAGACCACCATAACTTTAGCAATATCAGTGCAGAGGATTTTGAAATGGTATTTGGTAAAGGCAAAAGGTTTTCAGTATAGTTTGGTATAAAATGTCCATATATTTTTAAACCCTAAAGTAATTTTGAATGTTGTGACAAAAAATTAGTAGTTTCTCAAATTTTTCAGTGACAAACTTTTGTACAATAAGATGTGAAAAACCAAAGTTCTGATTGTGTTTTAACTAGTAAAACCTAAAGAAAGAATATGATATAATATATCATATGATATAATATAAAATGATGCATTATGATATAATGTGATATGATATATCACATATGATATAATATAAAATAAAGATTATTGTAAGTGCATGTACATTAGCATCTTTATCTGTAATCACTAATTAGGCCATATAGAAAAGCCACTTGATGATTGTTTATAATTAATGTGTGTAGACAAATTAGTTGGGCATTAAATATAATCCAGCTTCTAGAATGTTTTATATATAAAATTGAAAGAAGTTATTATTTTTATAACTTAATATGGTTCCTATTTCATAATTTACCAGTATCTTCCTAGTGCTAGCATGCTGTTTCTTGAATTTGTGTATGTAGGGAACCATTGTCAGATTTATATTCTGTTGTAACTTAATGTATTTCCTAATATTGACTTGTCCTATAATGTATTATAAAAGTAGGGGAGAAAATCTTTGCTGCCTGACATCATTATAATTTTTAACACCAAGGAGCTACCTTTTCTATGGAGAAGATAAATATTTCTTATACAACAGCGCAGACTAGTGGTAATGTCCTGGCAACAAATGTTTGTTTTAAAAACAGTCCTTAGCAATAGCCGTCTAAATGTGTCCGTGGTGAGGTCACGTCACATGAGTTATATATTCAAAATGTAATTATTATAATAAAATAGTATTATGGAATGTCACAGTACATCAGCCAAATCTTTTGCATTTATCATAAATTGCAATGAAATTCTCAGAGTGACAGCTGAAAACATGCATATAAATGGTGGCAGAGAGTGTATTAAAAAGTACATTGTCATGTTAGATATTTATGAGATCCATGATCCTTGTTTAAAAGTTATATCATATCTCATCCTCTCTAAGCAGGGTCATTTTTGTCTCAAACTTATGAGATAGATAATATCACAGCCACCATTTCTAGATGTCAACTTACTTGTTGCCAGCTTTTATATAAATTCAGTTAGTATGCTTTGGTTGTATTTAAATACCCCACCCAAATTGTCAGTGTTTTTAACTATTCAGATAGTGTATTAAATAATAATCCTTGTTTAAAAACTTTGGGACAATTTATTGATAAACTAAAGAATATTAAAGAAGTTGGGCACAAGTATTTTCTGGATTGTTTTCTAGGAATGCAAAATTATAAACAAATTTGTCCAAAGATGATTGCCAGGGCTCCTTTTGGCCTCTGAATGTTGAATAATATTTTTTCTGCAAATATATAATGAGATCTTCCTGCACTGACTAGATGGGCCACTTCAAGCAGCAGAGAGAGTCACCCTCACATTTCAAGCAAGAGATTCTGGAAATGTAGTTATTAGTTGATTATTAATGAAATGACTCACAGAATGGCAGGAAATAGGAATGCAGAACACTGGATGAACATGAATAATAATAGTGGTAGACAAAAAGACAAGATAATTTAAACTGCATCTATTCCCGTGCGTAAGATGATAGCTTTAGAAAGTTATCCATTGGTCTGTGCTTTATAATAATTTCAGTTTTGATTCCATTCCTACCTCTATTATTTATTGTCTCTGCAACCTTGAGAAAAACTAGTTGTTATCCTGAATTTAAATTTTCTGATATGTGTATAGAGTATAATATAATGGTCTAAGTAAGTTAAATAATGTTTATGAATGACAAAACTGCAAAATGGCAGAATATTATTTGATTATTGCAAAAGCCAGACTCACAGTTTATACTTATGATATTTTGATACTTTTAGTTAGGGAAATGTATCTTAGCATCTTCATTCATCTATTTTTTTATGTAGGAAGATCATAAGGCCACTCCCTAAAGGAAAATTGGGGTCTTTCATATGTGTCACAAACTCTAAGTCTTCTTGCGTTAGATAGCATAGAAAACACCAACAATCAAAGTGGTGGAGTTCAAGGAAATGACAAGTGCTGGAGCTTATGATCCCCACACAGCGCTGCACCACACCATGTAAGTCATGGTGTCCACCCTCTTCTTGGATGAAGCGGCCTTTGAAACACTGCAGGTGCAGGTGAGCACAGCGCCACGGCTCGGCCCCATCTAGAATGCCTCATCACAAACCTTATATACTCTCTTGTCTCTGTGACAAACTGATACTCATGAGAATTCATCTCAGTTTCATCTTTCTTTCCTCCCCCTCTCCGTTTTCCACTTCCTCCTCTACCTTATTCTTAGACTACTGCCAATTGCAGATCTAAGCTATGAAATATCTTAGAAAAATAGAGTCATGCACTTCACACAAAATCTTACAGAACTTATTTTTTTACAAGGCTCATAAAACTCTGAAGATAAACCTTGAATTCGACACAGGCTTATTAATAAGAGATAAAATTCTTCACACTGTGGGCTTTTACTGCTTTCCAAGGCACTGGGTGTCTCCTTATATTTGTAAGAACATTTTCCATAAACACAGGAGTACTTTGAAACTCAATATTGTATAGCTTTCTTCCTCAAATAATCTTGATGTCTAAGTAGAGAAAGTAGATGTGTTATTTTTAAGCTCATGCATAGTGTGAGTCACTTGGTTACATAAGTAGTATGCTCTGATCTTACTGTAGGTTGTAGGTGATGTGAAGTCATTTAGATGTTACACAATTTGTAGCCAGGTGTGAAGATGCATGCTTTCACTCCAGCTACTTAGGAGGATGAGGCAAAAGAACTCCAAGTATAAGCCAGCCTGGATGACTTAGCATGATGTTGTTTCAAAACTGAAAATTATAAACTGTCCCAGGTTGTAACTGAGTGATGGACTATTTCCCTAGCATGCATGCACGAGGCCTGAGTTTTTTTTTTTTTCAGTGTTGCAAAGATCAATTAGTCAGTCAGTCTGTCTGTCTGTCTATTATTTATCTGTCTATCTTTAATCTGCAATTAGAAAATACTTTATTTTCTACAGCCTTATCTTACATATGAACTGACTCTCCTATTTTCTTTACGTAAATGAGAATTTAATTGAAACACAGAATTTCCAGTAACTTTTCTCATTTGATTCATGTTCATAGAGAGGTGTGAATTCAGCTATATCCAGTTCATGTTAAGTATTTTTTCTGTCTTGATCTCTTAAAATCTCCAATTGTCCATATGTTATGGGGACCTGAAGCCTTTTAATGAATACATTAATACACTACTATTAGGTGAAGCTATGTTTTTTCAGAAACTTTGTTTTCTGTGAGTAGAAATTGTTGAAATGGTTGAAGTTCTGGACAGTAAGCTGTCACTTAGGTTCACAGAGCGAAGCTGGGTAGATAAAAATCAGTGTCCTTTAGCCTTAGGACCGAGCTCAATTCATCCAGGGTTTCTTACATATTCAACATATGTGCAGGATGCATATTCCATCTTCTTGTTCTTCACTTCTTCCTCATCTGGAGATTTTCCACTAGTTCTCCATTTTCTGTATTTCCTTCATAAACAGTACCCAAATTCCTTCACCAACACTAATGTAACAATAGCTCTGCCCTTTTACCTTTCCTAAGGAGCTTCATCAGGTGATCAGGACCCCAGCATAGGGACTGAGAGGGAGACTGCACCGTGAGCAGCCCTAGTAATGTCTGTGGTTCTCAACAAATAGTCAGGACAAATGGCATCCAGCTCTGCAGCTCTACAAAGCCACCTTGAGCTAACTTGGCAATCTGTGATGTTATAACAGATTACACTGAATAGATTAATGTCCTTTGAAGACTCGCCCCAGACCCCTATCTCACCACGCTGATGCCACAGAGCCTTGTAAGATGAGGGCAGCAAGGGAACCAGGTATAAATTGCACGGGAGAAATGACCTCTGCGGCAGCTGCACAGGTGCACAGGGGGTTAACTTTGCACTTATCTTTTATATGCCTATGGGGCCTTATTTGCTGAGGTTTAAATCTCTGGGAAAAAGCAGTCGGAAGTTTAAGTATTTTGCTTGCTCTGCTCCTCCGTCCCCACGGGGGCTGTGCCCTATTTCTTACCATTCCTCACTGTCATTCTGCCTCTGAATAGCAATACTTCTGAGGCCGGTCATGCACTGCCGCAGATCTGGTTTTCCTTGAGCGAGGAAGACAGTCAAGAGATGCTGTCACTGAATACATGCTTCTAAGAAGGATGTTATTTTGCCATGAGCTGATGAGATCATATGTTATATTTAGGATTCAATAGAAAAAGAAACTGGTAATGGTTACAGCCCAGATCTTAACCCAATGTTTTATTTAAGTTCCATTAGCTTTAAGAAACAACTTTGCATGGTCCTAGGTAATAATCTTTCATTAAAATTCTTAATCATTTCACAAATACCATTACACACAGGAGAATGAATAATTTTACCAAAATGGAATACTGAATAGAAAGTTCATTTCACAGATACCTAGATTACTGAGGTGTTTTATGGAATGTTTTTGGTTTTTTGTGTTCTTTTTTGTTTGTTTGTTTTGTTTTTTTGAGAGAGCACCTATTAAATTTTTTAGTGAATTCTGCCAAAATACTAAGACAGTGAAGAATTTTGTTACTTTCCCAATGTTCAGTTTAGGAAATAGCAAATCAAGGATTTTAAATGGTTCTTTTCAAATATAATATGCTTATGTTTGCAGCTTTGACTTATTTTAGGTGCCTACATGAATTATTCCCTCAAAGGGAAAAGCATTCCTCACAGGTCAAGTGTAGAAGTCTGGTGTTTTTAAGCCCAATTTTTCTAGTATTTCATTCAACTGAATTTCACACTTCTAGTCATTTTATTTCTGGCATAGTCAACATTAAAACTGGAAAAATCTTCAAGGATGGAGTCTCAGTCTGTCACATGACTTCAATTTGTCTTCAGATAAAATACATAATTTTCAAACTACATGTTTTTGTGAGAGAATAAAAAAACAAAATGTAATCTACAGTATTTACTTGTAAAAGTTATTTTCTTTCCCTCATTACATAGTTTGTTTAAATATATTTCTGTTCTACAGAAAGCCTGAGTTTTTTATATAAAATTATATATTTTCACATTCTTGATTTTCAGAAACATTGGCATACATTTACTGTAAGGAAAAGAAAAACATTTTTAGATTACCACTCTTCAAAACAATAAATAGAAATTGTTAAAGAAAAACAGTCTCACCCACATTACAGTAAATTTGGTCTGCAAGTAGGTGGAGTTGCAAAGTAATAGCTTTTAAACAGATTATCTAATTTTCAAATAGTGTATGTTTGCACTTTGTGTGAAGCTGAGAAGGAAAAAGGCAACATTTCAATTTGATTAAATACTGTTAAAAGTAAGGTTTATAAAAGCTCTATTTAATTTGACATTTAATATCTTTTTGGTAGATTCTCTCTTATTTTTTTTTTCTTTTCCCTTATTTTTAAAAGAATCTTTTATTGTCAGGGAAGAAAATGTCAAAGCCATTTAGCCTAAGACCACAGATCCAGAGAAAATGTGTCTGTGTGAGGTCATAACCAGCCGACAGACTGAAATGTAACCCTGATTGTTAAGTAGCCAGCTGACTGTTCTCCCCAAAGCACCGGTCCCTGGGTTGAGAAGCTCTCAAATGCTTCATTTGGCGAAGTGAGCGTGGGTGAGCAGTGAGTGAGTGAAAGCCAAGCACTCAGTCTGCCATTTAAACATGTGTGGGTCTGATCCTAGGACCCTAACTTTTTTACCAATTGTTGAAAGTCCTGGTTCTCTGAATCTACATCCCGAGAAGGTAAAAACTGTGTGGGCATTCCTAATGCAGTGCCATCAGTCTGCAATCAAATGGAAGGTTCTGAGGTTCTCTAGCCCTCAGTGAATTCATTGACATCTATCTAGTAAAACAATCTTTTGTCCCTTCTCACTTCTTTCACTGCACTGAGCTTGTTTTCCTGGACAGAGTTCATCCAGAGGCTAAGGTTCCTACTGTCAATTTTATTTTCCTCTTTTCCAATTACAGCAAAATAATTTGTAACTAAACACAATGTGTGTGCCTTTGTTATTCTATTTCAACTAAGTGCAATTTAGGAGAATGCCGTTAAAACTTCTGGATTTTTTTCCCTTAGAAAGTAGAGCGATCCAAATTGTGAACCTCAAATTTTAAACCAAAGTGTTTCATATACTTTGTTTGCTGAAAGACACAAAATTGTTCTTTTGAATGGTTTATCTTCAACATTTGTCCTCTTTGATGCACGTGATGGTACAAAAACAATCATCCAATTCAAAAGTCCACTTAAATTCATAGGGTAGAGCAGAAAAAAATGTCTCAGAACTCACGTGGCTTTTAGAGTTGACCCTTGCTTTTATTTTAATTTACCCCAAATAAGAAAACTGAGACCCAAAATTAGT
Source organism: Petromus typicus (assembly GCA_004026965.1). Taxonomy (NCBI): domain Eukaryota; kingdom Metazoa; phylum Chordata; class Mammalia; order Rodentia; family Petromuridae; genus Petromus; species Petromus typicus. The sequence goes on from PVIR01006535.1 coordinate 50,009, forward strand.
GATTTTTTCAACTGGACAGAGACAGAAATAACCTTTAACATCAGGAATTTTAGTTAATAACATCATGTTCTATATATACAGGAAATATACTACAATGAGCACTAGTGCAGATTAAGCTTGGATTCAAAATAATAATCATCCCTGTATAAATTTCATCATTTTATGTTGTAACTTATTTGCAACAAAACATAGTTTGTTTCTATTTTAATTTATACAGATGATTGGGAATTATAAGCATTAATTTCTGATAGACAAAACCCATCAGATCCTTCTTTGTCATAACTTTATATTGATATAGAATGAAAACCATTGGGTCTAGGACTAGAGAGGATTTGGATAAGAAAGAAATCATGATTTTGCTCTTTATTTCCTGTTGATGCAAAGAGTTTCATTTGTCAAAGGAAATATATGTGAGGAACTTCAGTAATTTTTAAAGGTGTTTTCAGGGTGCTTTTAGAATTCAGCAATATTTTTGATGACTAGAATTTTGATCCATAAAAATTTGAGATATGGAAATGGAAGTAATTTCATGACAGGAAAATCTGTATTTATGTCCTTCTTATGTAGCAATTAAAAATAAGGTGGCTTTTGTATCAACTCTATTCATAATCATCTAGTATTTACCTGGGTATTTTTTATTAATTCTATTGGCACATGTTTATAATACATTACATCTACATTCATTTTAGCAAGTAGGTACATATCTAGAACATACCTTATTTTATTCCCTTTCTCTTCCCACCTAACTCCTCCCTTTGTCATTTTTCATGACTATTGTTATTATTTTCAGCTTCTATTTGGTGATATGCAATGATTACATTCACAGTGCATAATTCATAGCTATGCATGATGCATCTTCAATGCTTTTAGGTCCCATTTCCTCTTGCCCCTCCACTCTCAGTCTCAGGCCCCTTTTCCTTTGCAAAGGATGTATGACCATTTCTTTTTATTACACTTTTGCGGTAGACCTTTAAGTGATGATTGACCTAACATAAAATAATAACAGGGTTAGGACTGGGATTTTAGTTTTAATTCACGATCAAAGTCATGAAGTAAGACCCGTAGGCCAGGTACTTCTACTTCCGGTTGGTCTCGGATATAGACTTAACCCTTAAAATGCTCTGGAGGGAACATGACAACATCCTTTCCTGTGTGGGGTTAACTGGGAGATCCTGGGTCAGTGTCTCTCGAAGGACACTAAGATCTGCCTATATACAGGAAAGAGAGTTTGAAGGCTGTGCAGAGGAGGCTGAGCTTTCATATGACCAACCTGAGATACGACCTGCCCTCGACAATTAATTGAGCTTATAAGACAAGGGTCCCTGTATTCTGTTCTCTATTTGTAATTTGGGGCCATAGTATTTTACATTGTATATCTGATTTATTTCACTTAACATTACACTAATCTTAAATAACAGCAGGATAAAGATTTTTAAATCAAGACAGGAGATAAAAATTTATTGTTAGTGTATGGTGTGGTGTGAAAGGTCATAATTTTAAGATAATCTGAAGAGAAATAACCCTAAGTTAAGTTCAAGATATATGATTGGAAGGGAGAAAACAGATACAATAAATATTTTGTAGCTTTTGTCTAAGAAAGTTCTCTGAGAATAGGTAAATAAAAGAAAATCTAGATTAATTCCAAAGTGTTTGATTTGTGCAAATGAATAAGTATTTTTAAGGTTTAATGGCAAATTTTATATGCAATGCATTCTGGTGTAATTTTTTTAGCTATATGAATCTGGGCAGATTATTATACCACTCTGAGTATTATTTCCTTCCTTTTTGGGGTGGCAATAATACTAATGCCTAATGAGATTGTAGGGAACTAAATAATGTACTACAGTGCCCAGGTGGAGAGTAAATGGTGGATAAATGCTCAGATACATCACTATCAGTCGGCTCTCCAAGAAAGTGTTGGGTGTGACGAGAGTTTGCAAAGAGATCCTCTGATGTCAGACCTCTTCTTGGAGACCAGGAATGAGAAAAGAATGAAGTCTGCTCCTCTTGAAAATATCACCAGTCTCTTGTCATGAAAGAATCTGACATGATGAAATTATCTGTTTGAGGCTGAGCTGTCAGGAGCACAGAAATCCAAGGCAGTCTCAGAGCTGCCACCCATATGTGTTCCGCCCATACAAACCTGCCTTGCTGCCTATAGATCAAGTGGAAATGAGTGTCTGTCTTGGAACCTCATTCAGTGGGAAGGTCATGGAGTGAGGAGCGGTAGGTGGACTGCAGATGCCAGTGGTGAATTTCTACATTGAATCCTGTTCCTGACCTTCAGTGTCAGTGGGAGTTTGGTGAGGCACATTCCATTCCACCTGCACGGGATACAAACGTCTTCCTTCCTCTTAGGAAAAAAATGCTGATGCAGACTGTTCCGGTCCTGTGCAAGGGAACAATACTGAAAGCCATGTTCTGCTGCCCTTAGTTGCTCACCTTTCCCCGCCTATGTTTTGGACAATGCCAACTCTCTGTGGAACATGAGTCATGGACTCGAGCTGTTAGAGGAAGTGCTCTGTGGGCTAGTCCAGAGCTGGTGCCCCTGGAGGTCTGAGATAGGGAGATGCCAAGTTAGAACATGCAGAGACAGAGCAGAGTCAGCCTGGAAAGTGAGATTTGGGGTGCTTCAGTTTTACTTGTGAATCGATGACAATGGTATATAGAACTATATTTTATCATCTTTTATGTAGATTCATAGACAAATTCATGTATATATTTTTAATTCAGCTAAATTTTATTAGATGATGAACATCTAATATCTCTTCACCTTTATTTGTAAAGCTATAAGTGGACATTTTAATCACTTTATTTTTTTCCTATAATTGTTGTACCTTCACAACCTTCAAAAGTATCCTCTTTCATGTAATTTATTTCACAATTGGAGAAGGCAAACTTTTTAAACTTCTGCTTTCTCCAGTATCGTGTGTCTCCTTAACTGCTTGTGTTTATGATGTATTTTATAGCCATCTACACTGCAGAAAGCAGTACAACTAGAGGTCATAGATATTATTTAATTTCTAACTTTGATGCCAGTAGAATTTTTAAAAATGATTATATATATATATATATATATATATATATATATATATATATATATATGGAATGGTGAATTGGCTTCCAAATATATAATGACAGGTCTTACCTAAGTAATCAGCTTAACCAAAACTAGCATTTATTTAAAAGTACAAGTCTTTGTCTGTGTGCATGTGTAATAGTCTGCTTTCTACTTCTTCGTGTGAAAGCCATCAGCAAAATATGAATTGTCAGAAAATGAAAACAATTCAACCTAGAAGAAATTTTTCTAAAAAATAGACAACAGGAAATCAAAATAAAAAAGCAGGGAGAAAAAAATGGAACTTCTTTGAAGAAAAAAATGTAATATTAGACAGCAATCTAACTTGAGAGTCATTTTTTCTAAGCCCTCAAATGAGGGCGATTCTGTCTACTACATCTCTCTCAAAGATGAGAGTGCACTCCAAAACTCAAAAAAACCTTTTTAAAATAAATGTAATAACATGTGAACCTATTTCTAGAAGGAAAACAACAGAAGATTCTCATGCATAAGCACTGAAAACCACTTTCATTTAATATCACTGTGCTCTGGAGAAATAAAGGGCTGATTTGGGGAAGTATGAAATGCGTAGGACGATAATTCAAGATTATTTTCTAATCTTCCTGCTGCTGGATCCATCAACAGAAGAAAGGAAGCACATAAGTAAAAACTATAAGAAGTATAGGATGGATCATATGCTATGTAGTGTTACAAAAAGCCCGTGGATGCAATCAAAATATTGTATCTTTTCTCTGGTATGAGGAAATGAAGTTGTAGATGAGTTGTAGTATGTATAATTGATATTGTGAAGTAGAAAATATTTAAAAGGAAAGAGTGTAAGGGTACATAACAAGGGGAAAATGAATGTGGTAATGATAAAGAGAAAAAGAAAACAAAGATTGTGTATATAGGGGGTGGGGGGGTTGCAGGGTGGGGAGAAAAGGGAAAACATGAGAATTAAGTCATGTCATACTCTGGTACAAACTCTCAATGTTGAATGCGATGATAATGTGCATTTATAATGTACCAATAAAGGTAAAATTTTTTAAAAATTCTGAACAAGTTCCAGCTGCATTGATGCAGTGAGATCAGAGTTTAAATTGGAATAAATGACATTTGAATGGGCAGCAAGCATATGAGAGAGGAAGAAAGAAATGTTAGAAGCTGGAACTCAAAACGAAATGACTGCCCTGATCACAGAGCTGTTCAGGGAACACCTGACTCTGTTGCCAACTTCAAAGTTCCTGCCATCAGAGCTGTGACTGTCGGGAAATGTTTAACTATAGATTGCTCTCGTATAAGGTGTGTTCATCTGATAGTTACTCAGCAGTTGATTTCTATATTGTTTGCCTTGACATATTATAGATTTTTGCTGTACATTACTTTTCTTAGTTCTGGCCTCCAACATTTTATGTGCATTACTGTGTGATTAATTTGGAAATTGTTTACATCCTAGAGTAGCACAATGACTGGGAGGGGAAGCTAGAGCTCATTAGATCATAATCATAATTCTACAGACTTTCTGAGCTTGGGAGAAAACATTTGGATACCAGTGGTACAGTATAACATTAGGAAAAATTTGACTGGTTTATCTTCTTACACAACAAAAAATAAAAACACTTTTCTCATACATAAAATTTAAATTTTATTTTAATAATGTAAATTGTCATTTAGGAGAAGAAAATGGTTTGGAGTTAGTAAAAAAATTAATGCCATGAAACATAAATTCTTATATGTGAGAAATACTTTAGAATCAGGCAACTCAGACAGACTACCATTTTCTGAGCATTAATTTGACAATTTTATTAACCTATAAAATATCAATATTTACTGCTTTGTTTTTCATGTCATCAACTGACAGACTTGGCTCTATATACCCACCAGAAAGCATGAATTCAAAGCTGTCTCACTTTTTTTCCACAGGAAAATCTTGAGGAGTTCGACTCTTCTCACCCACCAGCCAGTAATCACCTTGTGGCAGAGGTTACACGTTGGTAAGTCTCACTCATTCTAACTTTTCTGAGTTTTCAAGTTTGTAACACAATCTGGGACATGAGTACAGTATAAAACAAGAATTAAAGAATTGTCAGTATGACTGCCTAGCTAATTCCAAAATTTTCATTTTTAGTATGAGTGTTAAGCCCAGAGCCTTCACATTAGTATGTCATTGTTTTCAATTCAAATCTTTATTGGCACATTAGTCTTTTGTTTGTTTGTTTCTTTTGTTTTGTTTTGTTTTTTGAGACAGGGTCTCACTTTGTAGTTCAGGCTGGCCCTGAGCTCAGCCTCCAACTCACATCACAGCAATCCTCCTGCCTCTGCCTCCCAAGTGCTGGGATGACAGGTGTGAGCCACCACGCCCGGCACTGTGGTATGTGGTACTCATTGCTGCTGGGCATGAGTCTCCACGCCCAGTACTGTTATGTGGTTGCTGGGGATCAAACTGGGCCCCTGTACTTGCAAGACAGGCACCAGAACCACTGAGCTATATCCCCGGCCCTGGCACATTAGTTTTGTACTAGCCTTTCTCAGTCTCTTTGGAGACAGTGGCCTCTGAGTCTCTCAGTTTCTCAGGCTGGGCTCAAACTTCCGATGAGCCGCCTCCTGCCTCGGCCTCACACATGGCTGGGATCACGGGCACGTCCCACATCTCAGCTTAGGATGCTTTTATTACAGTTAGCAATTCATAATATCATGGATTTGCTTTTGTTTCTAACTGTTATAGCAAGAGAAATACTGTTAAAACCTAAAATGATACAATTAAAATTATACACTGGAAAGGCATCAAATAATGATTTAGTTCTAAAATTGTACTAACGTATCAAAATCTAGAATATCACATTCTCTATATCTCCGATGCCCACTCAACAACCAAGGGAACATCATGAGGGATTTGAAGCTAATAGATCCTATTATTTGTAATATATAATTATTATTTTACACGTTACATTTAAATTTTAGTATGAAATATATACTTGAATTTTGTCATAAAATCAACTATATAATTTTTTTCTTCTTCCATGCACTATTTCTCTGTTATCTGTGAGCAGCATTACTGTATCCTGATATTTTTCTCAGTAACATCCATCCTTATTCACTCTCTGTCTCTCTCTCCTCTCTTTCTCTCTCTCAAGCACATACACAAACACACATGCACACACATTAAAACAGTATCTCATTTTCAGAACCCCATAATCTACACTGTCCAGTGCAATCACAGGGTCCAAGATGCATCTCTCTATCACTTTGGGTCACTAGAATCCTTTGATGGAACACTGCACCAGGTAAAAGTCCCCAGTGATATTCCAGTATATGTACATTGTTCATCAAATTGCATGGATTTATTTATATTTATTATAAAATGTAATAGTAAAATGTGAAATACATCCAGTAGAAATTTAAAATATAAAATGAAAATAGGGATGTATGGAGGTTATATGAAATTTTAAGAATTGCAGTTCTATATATCCTACACTTTTTCTAAGTTTTAGAAATGATATAGAGGATTCAGAGTCTTCAAATTACTTGCCCTGACCATTAGATCGGATCACTAGACTGCATTTTGTGAAGCAGTAGTCTGCTTTTAAAATTGTGCATAAAAATGTGTGTGTAGGTGTGGTGGATATGGATGAGATTAGGTCAAGACTTTGAAGCATCTCAGAGAAAATGTTGAAGGACTAAGAGAACTACAGAGAAATTACTACAGAGAAGGAAGAGCCAATCTATTAGAAAAAGTACCTCGTATCAAGAGGAGTATCTCCCGAGACTCCTTTCCACGTTGGTGTCTGTTGACTGACACTCTTTATCATGCATACACACTAGGATCCCTTGGGATGGATAAGTCATGAGGTTTGTGAGTTTGCTTGTTTGTGTGCTTCCTTAGTGATCCCCTCAGTGGTGGCAGTGAGATGGTACACCATGATGAAAAGCAAGGAAGAGTGAATGACTATAGCAAGGTTCTGCATGAGACCCAAATCCTGTACGAGTTTTTTCTGCAGTCCATAAAGAACAACCTTTGTGACAGTAGAGAGCTGTTGTGGTGACATTGACTCTAATACCCTCAGAGGTGAAGGGAGAAGAGCTGGAAGCTCAATCCCATTCTGGGTAGTTTGGTGACTTAAGGAGAACTTGCCAATCAGTCAGTCAGCTAATCCACGGCTGGGGACGCAGCTCCCTGAAAAGCTGATGGGCACTCATCCCTGGGCCTCCAACGATGTCTCACAGCTATGAGTGAAGCCAGCATTCAGATGTGAAGTCACGGATATGGAACATGAAGTCTAGGACACTCCAGACAAGCAAAACCTTATTAGTTCTTTAGTGGAAAACTGTTGATATTAATTATTCCACTTACTTTAAACTTCTGCTAATTCAAAGCATAATAGTGCAGAACAAATTTCAATCTATTTAAATATTCTGTTATATGAGAAAAAAAGTTCCCTCTCTCATTTTAAAATAACCTGTGCCTTCCTAAAATACAAGGATATTGTGCCTACAGCCTTCCTTTCATTTATATGAATGAATGAAGGAATGAAATGGTGAAATGGAGGTCTCCTGGCACAACTCTGGCTGGTTACTGATAACAGTGTTCATCACAGGCCATCTGTCTAAAGAGGAGTTAGTTTGGCATCCTTTGAGGACACAAAGAAGATTTAAGCAGCCCTGTACACAAGGTTCATGTGTGCTGATAAAAAAAATCAAACACAGCACAAGTCCAAGATTCAGAATGTGGTCAAATGTGGTTATAACAAGCTGGCTAATCTATCTTCTCAGTTAATAATCCATTCCAATGTTCAAGGCAAAAGTCCTTATGGATCAAACATTTATGAGTCTCTCAGCTGGAATTTCCCTAAAGGTTGGAAAAAACCATGTATGCTTCCTCACCTCGCCCATAATCACGTCCTTCGTATGCTGAACATTTCCTTTGCCTTGTTCTTTTCCCTTCCTGAAGTCTCTTCAGCAATCAGCATTCACACAGTTGTTAAATTTCTCTTCTTCTCCCTTAATAGCTTTCATGGTTGAATTCATCTGTGCTTGTAGCTTCAAAATGACTTATACCTCACAACATTCAAATCAATATCTCCTGCTAACATCTTATTCGTGAGAAACAGTGAACATATCTATTTGGTAGCATATCAGTTTCTCGACTCTAATATATTAGCACTGAACTGACAGTAATTTCCCACAAACCTTTGTTCCATCCTTCCCATTCATATGGATTGAAGAGAAGGAAATATGGAAAATATCTTCAGCTTCTGTCATACTTTCTCACTCTATCAATTCACTTATAGAGTCTTGTCAATCCCAGAAGTAGACAGATTTGGGAAATGTGACAGAACTGAAGAATGTAATCAAAACCCTTTTCAATCCATATTTTTCAATGTTTTGGTGCAAACATATCACCCCACATTGGAGGTAGTATTAAACATTCTATGACTTATTTGTTATGTTTTTATTGTAAACTTCAATCTCTACCATCTGAACCTAAGCCAACTCCCTATAATCCTAAGTCCTGAGTTACTTTCAATCAATAACTAATTCAAAATAGTAAAAATCAAAAATTCCATTTCTTGGTGAATCTATATAAGCTCTAGTTCTTACCGTTATCTGCACAATACAATTAGCAATTTACACAGCAGTTTCTTTATATCATATGCTGCAAGTGATCTAGACATGATTTATATTATACAGGATGAAGTATGCCGGTTAAATAAATACTTTTCAATATTATATGAAGATTGTGAATATACATAGATTTTAATCCACAAACAATACCAAAGAGAATGACTGTCCATTGCATATGTATCTTCACAAAATCATCCCACCCTATAATCCTCACAAGTTTACTGTTTCCAATTTCCTGGTATATGAGTTCAGTGAAGATAAATTTCTGTCTTATAATCTCATAACAAATGCTTCCACATGTAGTGACCACATTTTGGTGTGTCTATACACAGACTCGGCATCCCCAAATACTTGAATTATGTCTGTGTCCATCTTTCCCAGTGCTGGTCATTATTTATGAATTAGGGATCTCTGGATTTCCCAATAGTTTGGCAAAGCTCAAATCCTACTCCTCTTTGATTTTTATCTCAAGCAACTCTTTTTACCATTATATGGAAAATTCCCATTTATTTATTCAATATATTTTTGAATACTGCCAGAAAATTTAGATTACATTCAGATATCTGATACAATAAGATTGATCATATCATATTTCACTTCTCTTTATTTATAGAAGACTTTCCATCAAGTACAATGTTTTCAGGAACCTGACTATTCCTCTCAGTGGCCACAGAGAGCTGAATTAATAGAAGGAATTACCCTCTTTTATTTATTCTACCTAGACGAGGTCCCCAGAGAAATGTTTCATTATCGCGGACGATAGATTCCCTGGTTTTCTGGCTGGCTTTAATGGGATGTTAAAATCAATTGTAGCTATTTCTTATCACCTGAGACGTACTGGAGGTTTTGTGGTGTGTCGCAATTTCATATCCTTCTCACTTTTTTTTTTCTTTTAATTTGACATCGCTACACCACGTGTCTTCTTTGCTGATGTGACCACAGCTTCCTCTAACTGAGGAAACAGTTCTTGTAAATGTGTGATGTACCTGGAATCCAAGCCCAGCACACGGAGCGGTCAGAGCGAGCGTGGCCAGGGTTGTTAGACTTCTCCGTGTTTCCAAGTGAGAAATGGTGCCGCCCTCGTGTGACACAGCGCCCCCCTGGCGACGCAGGCTTGGTATCACAGTGTGAGTGTTCCACGGAAGAAGCTCGGACTGGGAAAAAGGAGCATGCTCATTTTGTGTACCGTGGTCTTTTCAAAATTCACTGTACCGGGATATTAATCCCTGCTCCTTGAGAAACTTTTGCAGGCTCTTTGACTTTTCTGGTAATTTTTAGATTTAGAATAACGTCCTCCATTTTTTCAGACGTCTGAAGTCGTGCCAATTCCTACTAGTGGATTTTTTTTTTTTTTTTCCGTTTAAGGCTCTCATTCTGTCTGGCTGGACGACGTGAAGGTCAGTGGCCAGGAGGATGGAGTGCTCAGCTTCTCTCCCTCCCTAATCCAACGCTGTGGTATTTGTTGAGTTGAATGTTGAGTCCGGGTGTGTGAGACCTACGCGCGCCAGGCGGCTTTGGGGAGGCTCTCTGTTAATGCAGCTGGCCCGGAGTATAGGTATTTAAAGGTCCTTCTTTCTCGTCAGTACATTTGTGATTTCTTCAGAAATGCCATCAATCTCTAGAGATATATTAAAGGACCATAATTTACTTAAGTGGCAAACTCTGTGAGAGTCACTGCTTACCACGTCCTTAGCTCGGAGCGTCAGGTCTTATCCATAATTTTTCTTGAGATCTCTCCATAATTGCAGGCCCCTTTTATTGGGCTTATTTCTCCCCTTTATTTTTCTCACGGAGCGAGATTAAGATGCTCCTGACTGCGGTACAAGTGTTCCACCCTCCACGTGGTCTTCTTGGCGTCTTCCTCTTTCCTGCGGGCAAGTAAGTTAGTCCTTGAGGTCTTCAAGGGTCGGTGGAGGATTTCCAGATCGGGTCTCTGCAGGGACTCTTCCAGTAACCAACTTCTTGTTTTCTCAAAGTGAATAGGAAATTTAAACGTTATCTAAAGTTTAAAAGTTCTCCAGATCTATCTAAAATCTTAAACACTTTCGGAATGCACACCGCCAAACATCCATTTTAAACCTCTCTTAGAAATGCCAATAAAGTATGAAGAAGACATATTTGGCCAAATCTCTCGAAATCAGCTCAACTCTGGTTGTCAGATCGTTGGCATTTCGGTCGTTTTAAACACAGGTAGTTTTATGTTTAATATACTTACGTAAAAATGTTTAGTGTTCATAAAGTTTCAAAATGTCTTGACAAAAAACAAACCCAAAGTTGAAACATCTAAGTAGACCAGATTATGGTGCTGCCTATAGAACAACATTTTATCATTGCTTTGAAGTATCACATTATGGGACAGGTCATTGTACAGTTGCGATGAAAATGTCGGGACTTTCTCATCCTAAATGATTCATATACTGAGAGATGTTGTTTTCTCAAGATACCAAATATTCTCAGTTGACAGAAAAACATAACAAATAATAAATAGAAATTCTTTTCAGTGGAAACTGCTTTCCCTATTATGAAAGAGAATTTACAAGCCTCTGCTTATATAGCACTGTGCATAATTACTCTAGAGTAAATTAAAATCATTCTTCAAACAAAAATAGTAACACTTCACCAGTAATTACAAATGCTTATCATAATTACACATTATTATAAAGTTTATTGTCTTATATACATCTTATGGCAATAACAAAGCAAAGATTAAAAAATATTTGAAAACATTTTAAATAATTGTTAATATAAAATATAGAAATTACACAGCTGAAATAAATAATGTACAATTTAGTTAAAACAAAAGTAATTGGAGTATTCCAGTTAAAGCTCTTCATAGCAATGGCAAATGTGTCTTTGTAACAAATCACAACTGTTGCATTACAGGCTATAATGCCATCTTTATGGGTGTTTTAAAGAATAGCACTGAAGGAGTATTTTTTAAAATAAACATTGGTTTGTCCACCATGAAAGCAAAATCTCTATTATGTTCATTAAACGTCTTTCTTGTTCTTTATTGTTTATGGGTACATTTTAGGTACACCTTACAATCACACTTGTGAAGAGTTTGAAACTGTACATGATGTATCTTGATTTTTATTGTTTTCCATTCCTCTGTTCTCTCTTAAATTCCTCCACTCTACATACATAAGCATTGTATTTTTCATTCATACTTTCAGTTTTTTCTTTGTCTTTTTTCCTTTCCTCTGTTGTCTTTAGATACTTTCCCCCTTTGAACATTTTCTTCCTATTTACAATATCTATTATTTTAGTCCCCATGTACACCCTTAGTTTCTTACTCCAGATAAACAATTCAATATTGATACATAGTGTGTCCTATGTATTTCACTTATGAGTATGGCCTCAAGGTGCATACATTCAGCTATAAATGTCTCCTTTTATCTTTGTTTATAATTCATTATACTCTTTTATAAAAAAGGAAAAAAATCTTCTTTATTCACTCTCCAGTTGATAAGCTGTTGGATAGTTTCCAAGATTTATTTGTTACAGGCTGTGCCACTCCAAACAGGAGTTGTGCCTATGTCAATGTCATCTGATGCTTTTAGTTCTCCTATGAATATACTCAGCAGGGAAATAGTGGGATCAAATGGGATCTCTAATTATAGTTATTTGAGGAATATCCACACTGATTTGTGCAGCGGCTGTACCAGTCTACATTCCCACCAACAGTGGAAAAAGATTCCTTTCTCACAGCCTTGCCAGCGTTTGTTGTTGGTTGATTTTGTGATCATATTCTTTCTGGAGCAAGATGGAATCACAGTGGTTTTGTTTTTCTTTCCTTTTTTTGTTTGTTTGTTTTGTTTTGTTTATCTGCATCTCTCATGACCAGTGAAGTTGAACATTTTTGTACGTTTATTTGCTGCTTCTACTTCTTTATCTGAAAAATGTCCATTCATTTCAGATCTTTGTTTTTGAATTGGGTCTTGAAATTGGGGGCGGTCTGATTTTTTTTTTTAAATCTTTGTGTATTCTAGGTAGTAGTTCTTTATCTGAGGAGCAGCTGGTAAAACCTTTTTTGCCACATGGTGTGTGGCCCTTCATGCTATTGGTGTTTTCTCTTGATGTGCAGAGGCTTTTAAATGAGGTGTGATCCCAGTGGTTGACTTTTTGTGCTAGTTTTCATGCTACTGAGGTTTTGTTCATAAGATCTTTTTCTATACCAGTGTCTTCAAGTGTTCTACATAGCTTATTTCCAGCAGATTTTGTGTCTCTGTTTTAGTATTTGGATCTTTGATCTACTTTGATTTTAGTTTAGTGCATGATGAAAGATATAGGACATCTTTCTTCTTTACCTGGTCTTTAAAAAAACCAAAATCTTAAGAACATGTGAAGCATTTTTATATAGTCCTTAATTTATAATGCCACTTAACAATTTAATGCAGTTTCTAATAAAGTAATTTTATACTTAGCTACAAGACTATGAATTTTGCTTAATCCCATATTGACTCTCAAACTTTATCAAAAGAAAAATGTGTAGTTAGAAGACGAACAACAAAGTTTACTGTAGTCCTGATCAAGAGAAAATAATCTGAGGAAGAAAAACAATAAATACAAATGTTTGTGAAATAGTCAAGAATTAAAGCACAGATTTTAACCTTATTTAGAGAAAAAAAATATATATATATCATTTTCTTTTCTTCAACTGCATTAAAAAACTTAGAAAATTGATTTTGTTCCCAAAGAAGATAAATAAGAGCTTTTCCTCTTTAGTGCAGATGACTTCACTATACAGAGCACCTGTTTGTGGCATAGCTTGAAGCTGTGAGCTCCTTTCCCAGTAGAAACCCTGAAGTGTTCTTTACTGGAAAAGTTTTCAAGGAAGTTAGTATATCTAAGTGGTGGCTTTTCTATATAGAAACTAATATCTGAGATTCTTTTTTAGAATCTTCATTTTGGAGACAGTGTATAAGATATTGCCTATCTGTGACACAAACTATTCCTGAGATAATAAAAGACTTCAGCAAAAGTGTGGTTTCTGATCACCAAAGGAAAATTTTAAAACATGTATATTATTAGCTATACATGCAAAAGTATTATTCCTAGTCTGGTGAGTCAGAACAGTGATATATTTATATGCAGGTGTCTGTTATCATTTAAACTTTAGTCCCACATAGACTCATGTATCAAGAGCTTTGCCTCTGCAAACCAGAGTCCAGAGGTGGGGAACAAAGGGGTGATTTATCAAGAGGATGTGATTTTTATAACAGATTGATCTGTTATGTGTTCAAAGTTGAACAGACTATTAGGACGCTGACCTGAGAAAAATGAAACAGCTCACTGCAATCAGAACTTTTGAGACTGTATCTTGTGTCTGTTTCTTCTGAATCTCTCCTTCTCTCTGCTTCTGGATGCCATGAAATGAAAAGCTTCGTCTGCCATGTTCTTCTGTTCTTGTGTTGCTGACGTCCTCAACCCCATGATCAGAACACATGGACTGAATGCTCTAACTCTATGAACCAAAAAACATTATATTATCTACATTGATTGTATCAGGTATTTTGTCACAGTAACCAAAAACTGGCTGACACAATGCATATTTAGTAATTTATAAAAATCTGATTAGGCATTGTTCTCAGTGTCAAAAAGTCTTTCATATAAAGACATGCAGTATAAATACATACATAAGGTATTATTTTAAAATTCAAAATTTGGATAAATAATATATATTTCTAGAAAAATATTGTTTTCTGACCCTGAATATATTCCTATTCAGAGACATCTTTACATAAAAGTTGAATAGTTTTTTGGAGGCATAAAATACTGAGGCATAAACTATGTTCAAGGAACAATGTAATTATAATAATATAATTTAATGGGCTTTCTGTTCCATAACAGATAATTATTCAGAACAGAAAAACTATAAAAGAAATCATTTTAAAGGAGGAATCCAGCATTTTTGCTGTCTCTATAGCACTTGATTCAGTCTAGTCATTAAAATAAAACCTTTTAATGTGAATTTTAACAATTACACAATCTAATCAAACTAATAAACTAGTAAATGATTTCTCCCACATTAGAAAATGAAATACTTGCTGTGTAAAATTTGTGCAGGTCAGTTTTTAATCTATGGAATGTAAGTAGCATTCGTCTTGATTTCCCTTCTGGTTATTAGCTGCACAATTTCCTTACTTGCAAACAGAAGAAGTCTTGCAGTTTCATTCCTACAGGGTGCCCCACGATCTGTCATAGCACAGTGCCCACAGGGTGAGACTTGCATTGTCTTTCAGTTCGGAGAAACTGAATTCGGTAGCAACAGATTAAAATCTTTCATGTTTTATGAATTCACTCATAATACTATCTAGAAAATACCTTTCTTTTTCTAATGAAAGAAAGTTGAGATGCAGTTTCTGTGGGGAAAATTTGGCACTTTCCTGTTCCTACTTGTTCAGTTCACCAATGTATCAGTTTCAAGTTTAAATCTTGTCCCTTAGAAAAGCTTCCTGTGACATGTCTATTATTTGAAATATCACTAGGTTTCCAGGTTAAATTATTTCAAATACTATTTCCTTTAGGAATGTAATAAAATCAGTCAAAAACCAAACATATTTTTTTAGAAAAATGCATTTAAAAGATTATGTATGTCTGTGTACCACATCTGAATGAGAAAGACAATTAAATAAGATTTTTAGCAGAATAATGGTGTATTTGAGA